>CM053786.1:669816792-669996792 GCA_028749045.1 Cupressus sempervirens | reverse complement strand
TGTGATCAAATGAAAGGCCAAGATAACTTTCACAAGAGATTGGCAAGACAATTGCATGAAGATGAAAGAATGTTATTACTAATAATGTACTTGATTGACATCCAATGGATTTATTTAAAATTTACATAATAGGCCTCGTTATATAGGAGAGGTGATAAGAGATACTGATAAGGAGAAGATAAGCTATCGCACACACAATGTGGAATCACATGTCCACTAAAGGTGGATCATCCTCTATTATGCAATGAATGATTTTCAATGATGAGGATGATAATGTGATAAGAGCACTAATGGTGGAATGAGATAGAAACTATGAACACACAGAGTGGAATTCTCCCACACCATGTGTTTAACTAAGGTGCAAACTCTTAAGTGTCTCAATCACAAACTACTATGCAATGAATTATCATAAGTAAGCTTAAGTAAGTGTAATTAGAGAATATTTAATTACATCAACACCCCCCCTTAAGTGCAACTTAGGGGAATTCACTTAAACTCACAATGCAAGATGGGTCTATGCTACAAGGCCATTTTAGGTACCCATGTATAATATTAAATGGAATACATGAAATGTAATCTCTCATAAAGTGGAGAAAGAAAGAAAACTTCATGGGAAAAATGCTCCTCCAAAAAGATAGATGAAAACAAGATGCATGGATGAATGGAGCACTCAAGACCCCCCAAAAATTGCATACATCAAGTATATATAGATAATGATCCCCCCATAGGAAGGAAATGAGGAGAAATGATATCCCCACAATAATGAAGAAGCTCCAATGTAGATAGAGAGCACCTGCAAGAAAAATATAATCCAATTCCTAATGAAACATGTATCCCCTTAGGAAGAGATAAATAGATCAAATGATGAAGAAGCCACTCCATGTAAAAAGTGAGGAAGGAGGAAGTAGGTCTCTATGTATGTATCTCTAAAGACTGAATAGGTGTCTGCAAACTCAAAGATTCTATCACACCATCAAGCTAACCTATGAGATGTGAAAAAACAAGATAACATGAAGAGTTGGGAAATCCAATCTCCGAAGAAGGTGAAGAAGTATCTCCAAGTGAAACCCCCTTAGTTGTATTGACCAAATTTGCATTATGAGACTCATCTAAAAGAGCATCCAAGAATTTATTCCATACTATAAGATCTAAAGCATAAAGATTATTGTGTTGAATACTACAACTCATATTTGAAGAAGTAGGAGGTGGAGGAGTAGGGAGTTCAACACTTGTCTCAAGAAAAAATTAATTCAAGTGTCTAATGTTCTCCTCACATGAATTATTCACCCTTTATAAAAGGTTAGGTACATCATGAATATCATCATCATTACAAACAAAACACACAAAAGACTACAAGCATGATGTATGATCAACAACTCCCATAGCTATGACATATTCTAGTCTCCAGATCTCTACTATAGACATAATCAGGAGTGAACTCAACAATTTAATCTTGCACCCCATGATTAATTTGATAAATGGAAAGGAGATTAGTGGTTAAGGATGGTACAAAAAGAACATCATTAAATGTACCCTCTCCCATAGGAATACAACCTTTCCCACAAATATTCATGTATGTATTATATATGTGGAGAAGTACAAGGCTCAATAGAAGAAATCATATCCATAAAAGATGCTATGTGATGTGATGCATCTGAATCAAGAAGCCATTTACCTTGCTCAGGATGTGTGCAAGCAATGAGTGCTTGTCCTTTACCTTTGTATAATGATGTAGATGTAGATGTAGAACTTGCTTGATGTGTAGAAGAAGGAGAAGATGCTGATGAGGGCAGATGGATATTATTCTTTTGAAGAATGTGAGTGAGTTCATCAATCTTCTTATAGAAACATTTATGCTCATCATGTCTTAACTTTTTGCAATAAGCACATTTATCTCTCTTTCTTCTAGATGGATTCCTCTCTTAAAGAGGACTTGGATTCAATATTATGCTATGAAGGAGATTCGTCACCTTTGTCATGTTGCTTAGGATCCTTGTGTTGTTTGTTTAATTTTCCTTTGGAAGCCTTTGGAGAGGACTCAACTGAAACCAATGCTTGATACATGGAAGGCTTCAATTGATCCATGTGTGCTAACTTTGTTTGTTCTTTTGTGAGCTAAGCTAAAAATTCATCAAGAGAAGTCATTTGGTATGCACTACCTAGAGCATCCATAGTAGCATAGAATATGGAAACAAATATTGAATATTCAAGACCTAGCTCGGAAAGAATAGATAATATCAATTGTTCATCATCTTTAGTAATGAAACAATTAGAAAGCTCCAATACAATGGAATTAAACTTAGAGAAAAAGTCTTGAATATTGTCAAAATCATATGGACTTAGACCTATAAGCTTATTCTCAAATTTGAATTTTCTCATTCTATCAAGTTTACCAAAGATTCCTTCCAATGTTGTCCAGGCATCATGAGAATGCATGCAAGATGCAATATGATATGAAAATCATTGGAGATGGTAGATCTAAGAGAGCCAAGTGCTTTATCTCTTCAATCAAACCATTTCCTTCTTTTTGCAACACCTATAGCTAGTTTTAGATCCTATCCAATAATCATTCTGAGCAATCCAATATGCATTAACTAATTGGAAACTACTTGTTTCCATTCATGATAATTATATAGTGTGAGTAATGGAACCTTTTAAAATTCCATAATAAATTAAAGAATGAATAAAATCAACTGATAACTCCTTCGGATTATTGATTCAATTGAGAAAATTGAAATCCAAAAATTCACCAAGTGCAAATATAGTAAAAAGAGACTTATTTTTGTGTTGGAATGTCTTAATGGGAAGAGTGCTTCTGAGAGGGGGGGTGAATCATAAGTACTAGCCTTTTCAATTGTTTTAAATCCTTAATAAAATATAATTGAAATTAACATGCATGCACATAAACATTAAACAATCATGAGAAGCAAACATGCATCACCACATAACACTTGAGATTTTGGTGACCCAAAAACCCTCTAGGAATAAGAAGGTAAAATTGGGGTGGGGATGATACCCACAAAATTACTGCAGCAATTTATTTCAACCACTTCTGATGGTTTGCCTTGTTAAAGGTCTGCCATGTTAAAGGCTACAACACACTATTAAATGTGACCCTATTAAAGGATTTCTACACCTTGTTAGGAGTGTGCCCTATTAGAGGACTCAAGAACATTCATCTTAGAATGTCACCCTGTTAAAGGATTTACAAAGAGCTGTTAAACCCACCTAACTCAATAGTATTTCCAAATTCCTAATACAATTGTGAGAGAGTATTAGAATAATACACCTAATCTAATGCAATCTCTAATGTTGATCTCTGGTACTTGATCTACTCTTTTATCACAGATCTCTCCTAGATCTAATCTGTTGATTGTGTTCCTTGTTTTTTTCTGATCAACTAGATGTGTAAATGTTGTCCTTTCCACTAAATCTTTGACACCAATATTTTGCAACGACCTTAATAATAGGCTCTTCTTTTCCTTCTTCTTTCCTTCACTTCTCTCTCTTGTTCAATGGTGTCAAGACTCCCTTATAAAGATTAGTGGTTCATTATGCATCCTTGATTCAAGTGTTCCTGCTCAAATCCTTGAAATTCACCTATTGGCTGCATGCAGTCTCTAATTTTTTGATTGGATGCATGAGGATCACATAGGTGGTTGGGAGGATTTGATCTTATCCTTTTATCCTTTCATGAGTCATGCATAACCATTTTACATCTTGGCTTGCCATTGCACAAACTCTATTGCTAATCCTGCATTGCTTGGCACATGAAGTAATACTGATGCTTGACACCATCTATTTTGGATTGCTCGGCATCCACTACGCTTCCTGGTTACTTGGCTCCTATAGAATTCTTGTTTTACTTGGCACCTATAGAATTACTGTGTCACTCTGCACCTATTGGATCCTGAGTTACTTGGCACCTGTTAGTTTTCTACATTGCTTGGCTTCTACTGATTCCTGAATCACTTGGCACTATCTGTAACTCAAAATGTGTTAGAGTTCTAGCTCAGCTTCAATTGTATACTTGGCATGTATAGTGAAGATTCTTAAGTGTCTTGACACTCATTTGTCAATCTTACTTATTTGATCAACAATCTCCCCCTTTGACATGACTGTCAAAAATACTTAACTGATCATTCATGATCTAATCCTTATATGTACATTCTTCACTTGCTTAAGTTACATACAAAATTTCAAAAAAAATATTGTAAACAGTTAATATAGCTTATGACTCCCCCTGAGTTGTTTATGCATTGTCATGTCATGAAAATTGTGCCAATGTGCATGATCTACTTTGTTCTTTTGACTTGTTTATGAACTTGCTATCTCCTCATCTTCTTGCTATATGCATTTCTCCTCCTGCATTTTTCCTCCACTTATTTGATCAAACAATCTCCCCCTTAGAATATTATCTCCTACACTATCTCCCCCTTTTTGACACTTATGTCAAAGTGTTCTAAATAGTAATTCTATGCTTGGCAAAAAATGTCTTGTTTACCTCAAGGTGTGTTTTGAGAGCTACATCCCAGTTATTCAATGCAATATCCAATGACTTGTGTTGGATTGCAAGCTCTGCTACTAGATCAACAAGTCCTTCATGTGTACAAATATTTGGATCCTTCTTGAGGACTATTTCGGCATACATTTGCTCCTTGTGTAAGACTTCCAAATGAGGAGTAATTGAGGCTTGAATTTGCATCTTTTTTTCTTTAATAGTGGCCTATTTTACTAATAATGCAACTAATCCCATTTGAGTGTGAAGCATTTGAGAAAATTGCTTCTCACTCTATGCAAGATTTGAGGGTAGTTGCATACTAGAGAGCTTTAGTTTTCTCTCAAGTTTCAAAATTTTAGGATTTATTTCTTGTGTGAACTATGAAAAATCACACAATTGTTTGTAAAGGAAAAAGATGTTCCCTAGTACAATCTTTACCTTATCCAATTTCATGGCTAGGTCAACCTGTCCCAAAATAATTCCATTAGCTATCTTTTGGTTGACCTTGCCTAGAAACTTCATTTTTGACCATTCCATGAGTTTTACATTTGTATCATGGTCTTCATTATTTACTTGGTCAACTATATTAGATAGTTGCTCAAGGATTGGCCTTGTTGAATCTAGAGGTTGTAGACTGAAGGCATCCATGAATATATCTTTGATCTCATTTATTGCTTGATTGTATTTGAACTCTTTCCTTAATGCCTCTTGCCTCCTTCTCTTTTCCAATGCACTTTGTATCTCATTCATCTTTTCCTCAGTTAAAGTGCTTGAATCATAATAGGGTATTTGAATTTCTTCATCAAGCTTAGGAATACCATAATGAATGGTCTTGGCTACCCTAGTAGAACTTGAGCCTAGTGTGCTGACTTGTAAGGTTAACATGTAAGTACTCAGCTTCTGAAGAGGTTTGGTAGGAGTTCCTATTTTTGGCAATTCAACCAAAGTTTTTATTTCTAACTCCTCCTTATTATGTGTTTCTTCCTTATCTTCTTCTTGTGCCACTACTGCTAGGGATGTACTAGTTATCTATACTGATGTATTTGTGACTTTGTCTACTATTGCACTTGGCTCTTGATGAGCTTGCATGGCTATTCTTGGTGGTAATGAAAGTCTAGTAATTTTAGTGATTTGAGGTGGTTCTTGTGGTGATACCTTGGATTCTTTGAGTTTATCTACTAACTTTTGGAGCTGATCTACATTGACCAATATGGGACTTGTACACAATTGTTCTTGAAGAGTTGTTTGGTCAAGGACCTTAGTGAGATCCTCTGCAATTAGTGGATTGATGTTTTGACTTGAGGTGTCAAAAAAATCCTTAATCTTTATGATTTTTGTAGGTGTGGTAGTAAAGTGAGGAGGACTAGGAGGTGGTAGTTGTGTGTCTTGCACACATTGGTCTTGTTGCCCACCAGTACCCCTGTCTTCATCTTTTCCTTCCTCATCTTTTTCTTCCTTGTTCTCCTCTCCTTCAACCTTTTTCTCTACTTATGTCTTCTCTTCTCTCCTCTTTCTTCTCTCTTCTGGCTTAGTAGTAACTTCTTCTTTGTATTCCTCTTCAAAGGCATCTTCAGTTTTCTTGTATAAATTCTTCCATGATCTTGTGGTTCTCTGTACAACTTCTTCTATTTTATTCTAAAGTATGGAAAAAACCCTATACTTAGCTGTAAACCTTTTATTATGCCTTTTAACTACTTTAGTTATCTATTCCCTTTTCAAATCAAGTAGTATGCTTGCTAGGGTTGATTCTCTAATCTCCTTCTCCATTTTCAAACAAAAATTCCATCTATCCTCTACAATTTTAGACAATTCCTGGCAATTGTCCATCTAGTTCAAGAGGTGTATACTTGAACTATGCCATCATTACATAGACTAATTCTTCTATTCTATTGTGTTCCTCTTTAGTGAACTTATTGAAATCAATCTTTCCCATATCACTTAAGTATCCATTCCTAATCTTTTCACATAATGTATCAACTGAAGACTTAGGAGGATGACTTACCTTTTTAGATTGATCTTCCTCATTAGTATCAAGTTGAGCCACATATATTTTCCTTTTTCTTGGCTCTTCTTGTGCCTTCTTGGTTATCTTCTTCTTCTTTGTAGCTTCCTCTTTGGCTTTTTGTGTGGAGGGCCTTGTTGTAGCTCTAGTTGTTGGCTTCTTGGGTGTTGGCATGGTAGCTTTCTTTGATGTAGGCTAAGAAGCAGGAGGTTTCTTTACCTTCCTTTTGATGACCTTGCCTTTGATGGGTGCTTCCTTGGCTTCTTCTTCCTCGGCATCCTCATCTTTTTCTTCACCTTGGCCTTGTGTCAATTCAAGTGGCCCTTGTTCTGGCTCATCTTCATCTTTCTCATCATCACCTTCTTCTTCATCTTCACTAATTTCTTCTACTAATTTTGTTGCACTTGTTTCTTCAACACCAAATTTCTTCTTTATCTTCTTCACTAGCTTCTCCTTCTTTTTCACTACTATGGCTATTTTGAGTTCTATAACAACTCTTGATCTAACAATGTCATAAGTTCCAAATGCCTTGGAATATTTGTCCATTTCATTTGCAAGTAATACTGTAATAGCTGCACAAGCTTGATCAACATCAAGCTCATATCCCAATGGTCTAAGCCATCTTACTCTTGGAAGGATTGCTTGGATGTAAGTATAATCAATGTCAACAAGAAAGTATATGTCATTCTCATGTTGATTCACCAATCAGACTCGTATCCTCATTCTTTTCTTCATTACATTATTTAAATAATCAAAATAGATAGTCATTTGATCATCAAAGCTATCTCCCATTTGTGCAATAAAATCATTTATTTGATCAACGATTATTTTATTCTAACTCCAGTTGACTTTGCCAAATGAAGGGAATTCCTTCATCACATAAAAGAACATGCATACCAACGCTGACCCAAATTTGCATTGTGCTCCTTTAGACTTTCTAATTGCTCCAAGATTTTCATTTATTTGCTGCAACATGAGCTCTATAAGGTCATAGGTGTGGTCTTTCTTTACAAGTTTCTATGCCACATCCACTACTATGCAGGGTACAATATTCAACCTACTAGATTGATAAAACTTATGTGATATGATCCTTACATCAAAGTCTAGAAGGGGATCAGTTATGGTGTCTATGGTCATGCTTCTATTGTTCCACTTTGCTCTTGTGTTTTTCTTAATTGTTTCCTTCGTATCACTTTTGAGTGTCTTGGGATGATCTAGGGTTGGAAAATGTGTGACCCTATGAACCATCTTCTTAGTAATTTTAACTGGTCCTTTCTCTAACTAGAATGATCCATCATGGATTCTGCTAAGTACTATACATATCAACTTAGTTTTGAATATGATTGGAAAAACTAGGGCTTTGGTTAAACCCTTCTTCTCTACAACTAAAAATTCATCCCTTAATATACCATTATCATAGAGTTTATCATAGGTGTTGAAAATTTATAGGTCTCCTATGGCTCCAATCTTGCAATTGTAACACTTACGCACATCCTAAACCATAACAACTTTTTTTGGAATCATAGACAATGCATTTGTGGGATTATTTTTGTATGCTACCTCTAGTATGGGCCTAAACTCAGGTTTTTTAACCTCATTACAAACTAGATAAATCTCATGGCTTTCCTTCCCTTTAGTGAACTTTGAACTAGATGCCATTTTAAACTGAACTAGGTTTTGACATTTAAAGTAAACTTCACAAACTGTACAAGTCAGCACCTGAAGGAAATACCTGGTTAAATACTTGAAATCACTTGGGTTGATGTTGAATCATTGCAAATCACTGGTTGAATGCTTGAAAATTGCTCAGTCATTCTCTTGGTAATCACTCTTCATTTGAATGGCTCAAAATGAATTGATTTTCACCTTTAAATGGCTCAAAAACATTGCATTTAATGCATTCTTGTACCTTCACCTATCACTTGACTTCCAAAGGTTTTCAACTCGGCATCCACTAACTTTGTTAATAACTCAGCAACCACTTATAGGCTTTTCTCGGCTTCCACATGACTTCTTAACTTGGGTTCCAAAGCAGTTTCAGTTGGCAACCAAAGACAGCTCGGCATCATCATTCAAATTTTGTCTTAGCATCTTAACTCATGCAAATTTATACTTTGCAATGATTCTTCTCTATTTAGTGCTAATGTATGATACTTCCTTGTATATATCAGCCCCATAGGCTCAGTTTGTGATTAGTTGGATGAGATATGATCACTTGACCTCTTGGGTGAAGTGACCCTTCGATTGGATGTACTTGGTCCACCTTTTTCTGCCATGTCTTCTTCATGTTTGTTCTGATGTGTGCCTCCTCAACTTTTTCTTTGCCCTTATTTACTTTAGTCTTGGGTGCTTTGGCCTTTGTTGGATAATTCTTGTTGACATGTCTAGTTTTAAAGCAACAAAAACAAGTAGTTTGGTTCAACCATCTTTTATAGTTCCCCTTGAAGTGCGTTCTTATGCATTTTTGGAGTATATGTCCATACTCTTGACAATAGTGACAACTTTTCCTTGTATCATAGTCCCAATTGTAATGGTGTACATAGTTGGCCCTCCTTATATGTTGATTTTGTGTGAACATAGGCTTTGATCTACTCTCAAAGGCTCTATGTCCATACTTCTTGCAATTTTGGTAATTTCCATCAAATCTTTGTTTCCTTCTAATTTTAGACCTGTAGTCTTGTGTCATATGACCTTGCATGTTGCACTTGTGATAGCAACCCTTGCTTTTGGGTGTGTTTGGTTGATTCATCCTTCTACTCCTGCAAACATTAGTAGTATGCCCCTTTTTATTAAAATAATGACAAGTGGTTTTAGGATCCTTACCTTTGTCACTCCTTTTCTCAATACTCTTCAATGATTTACCAACTTCAGTGCTGGTGTATCCAAGTCTTGATGTATCATGGGCTGATCTTGGGGATTTTAGCAACTGTTCAAAGTACTTGATAGCTTCACTTGACTTGTTGAGATTCTTTGTTGTTTCTTTTTCTTTCTTCAATTCATTATGGAGTTGTACATTCTGCATCCTTAAAGTAGAGATATCAATATCTTTCATATTGAGTCCATGATGAAGATTCATTAGTTGGACAACTGTATACATCTACATGTTTGAGATCCTTGTTAATTCAGTACATTTTTCTTCAAGTCTATTTGCAAGATCTCTTTTTTCATCATCCGTCATGACTCTATCCTCAACTAATCTTTTCTTTTGCTTAGTGATTTCACATAGTGTCATGGCCTGTGATTCATGCTTCATCTTAAGATTTCTTATCTCTTCTGCTTGAAGTCTATTTTTCTCCATCCGTTTTGCTATTGCTGCATCAAATTCTTTGGAATCTCCTTTGGCAAATACTTGTGTGGTGTCAATCTCCTTGTAGTGAATATAATTTTTGGCTATAGCTATTTCCTTCCTTCTTTTTAAGAATTTTCTTAATTCCTCTCTAGCTTCCTCTACCTTGTGTAGAGCAAGATGCACCTCTATCACCTAGTTCTCAATGATCTTCCTAAGTTTGAAGACTTCCATCTTTTGATCTTTTCCTCTGAGCTGTTAAGATTCTTCTTAAGAAAATTTGGCTCTGATACCAATTGTTGGAATGTCTTAATGGGAAGAGTGCTTCTGAGAGGGGGGGTGAATTAGAAGTACTGGCCTTAATTGTTTTAAATCCTTAATAAAATATAACTGAAATTAACATGCATGAATATAAACATTAAACAATCATGAGAAGAAAACATCCATCACCACATAACACTTGAGATTTTGGTGACCTAGAAACCCTCTAGGAATAAGAAGGTAAAATTGGGGTGGGGATGATACCCAAAAAATTACTATTGCAATTGATTTCAACCACTTTTGATGGTTTGCCCTATTAAAGGCTTGCCCTGTTAAAGCCTACAACACACTATAAAAAATGACCCTGTTAAAAGATTTCTACACCCTATTAGGAGTGTGCCCTATTAGAAGACTTAAGAACATTCAACCTAGAACGCCACCATGTTAAAGGATTTACATAGAGCTGTTAAACCCACCTAACTCAATAGGATTTCCAAATTCCTAATACAATTGTGAGAGAGTATTAGAATAATACACCTAATCTAATGCAATCTTTGATCTACTGATCTCAAGTACTTGATCTGCTCTCCTATCACTGATCTCTCCTAGATCTAATCTGGTAATTGTGTTCCTTGTTCTATTCTAATCAACTAGATGTGTAAATTTTGTCCTTTCCACTAAATCTTTGACACCAATGTTCTACAATGACCTTAATAATATGCTCTACTTTTCCTTCTTCTTTCCTCCACTTCTCTCTCTTGTTCAATGGTGTCAAGACTCCCTTATAAAGATTAGTGTTTCATTATGCATCCTTGATTTAAGTGTTCTCGCTTAAATCCTTGAAATTCACCCATTGGCTGCATGTAGTCTCTAATTTTTTGATTGGCTGCATGAGGATCGCATAGGTGGTTGGGAGGATTTGATCTTATCCTTTACCCTTTCATGAGTCATGCATAACAATTTTACATCTTGGCTTGTGATTACACAAAATCTTATGCTAATCCTGTGTTGCTTAGCACATGAAGTAATACTGATGCTTGACACCGTCTATTCTGGATTTCTCGGCATCCACTATGTTTCCTAGTTACTTGGCTCCTATAGAATTGTTGTGTTACTTGGTACCTATAGAATTATCGTGTCACTCGACACCTGTTGGATCTTGAGTTACTCGACACCTGTTAGTTTTTTGCATTGCTCAGCTTCTACTGATTCTTGAATCACTTAGCACTATCTGTGACTTGGCATGTGTTAGAGTTCTTGCTCGGCTTCCATTGTATACTCGACATGTATAGTGAAGATGGTTAAGTGTGTTGACACTCATTTGTCAATCTTACTTATTTGATCAACATTTTTAAAAGTGATATGTCCACTCCAAATCACTAAAATCTAAATACAAATCTGGAAAGTATAGTTAAAATCATGCACTTTGAAAAAAATTGTACATGAAATTGTTAACAGATGTGACCAAACAAATCCCTGGAAGTTGCAAAATTTGGGATTTGCATTTTTTTGAAAAATTTGGAGATAGAGATTTGAAATTGCCTACACCACTGTGTAGATTGTGAAATTCTAACCCAAAACAAAAAAAATTGCTCAAAAAAAGGAGTTTGTGTGAGGGAGATATTTCTATTCAAAAGTCATCTCTAAATTATTATTTTTTAAATCGCCACCACTACACCTTTAAAAATCAAATGGCTCTAGATTTTGCCTCAGACTTCCAATTTGGATGAAACAAAATTTGATTTAGGGGTTTTTGGACATCCTCTATATGATGCCAAACTCATATTTTCACCAACAAGCTCTAATTTTCACTCATAATAGAAGGTCACAAAACATGAATCCTAAAATCTCATCCAAATTATGATGTCCAAATTGCCAAATACTACACCAACAATGAGTCAAGCCAAGATTACACTTCTTGAGAAGAGGTCTTCACACCACAAGAGCTCTAATACCATGTTAGAGTTTTAGGTGACTCTACAACACCCCTAAGATTAAATGAAAGACCAAGATAACTTCCACAAGAGATTGGTAAGACAATTCCATGAAGATACAAGAATGATATTACTGATAATGGACTTGATTAACATCTAATGGATTTACTTAAAATGTACATAATAAGCCTCCTTATATACGAGAGGTGATAAGAAACAATGCTAAGGAGAAGATAACCTATCACCCCACAAGGTGGAATCACATATCCACCAATCTTAGATCATCCTCCATTATGCAATGATGAGGATGACAATGTGATAAGTGCACTAAAGGTGGAATGAGAAAACAACTATGACCACCTAGAGTGGAATTCTCCTACACCATTCTTTAATTGAGGTGCAAACTCCTAAGTGTCTCAATCGAAAACTACTATGCAATGCATTATCCTAAGTAATCTTAAGTAAGTGTAATTAGTGAATATTAAATTACACCAGCAAGAAGATTACCTCCAAAAATTAAAATTTTTCCTTTCTAGCCTAAAAGGTTCTTTTGGAACTTTCCAATCACACTATTCCAATACAGATGACCAGGTTTCTTAGAAGAGAAAGGGAGGCTAGAATACATGTCTAAGATACATTAGATGTGGAATTCTAGATTAGTATAAATATAAAGTTAATGTCATGTGTAGTATTCAAAAAGAAAAGTTTTCTTTTTGCAAAGTTGATATATCATGTAGATAACTTAGCATAGTTAGGTTAAAGAGATTTCCAAGTCTTAGCCTTAGATAAAATAGCTTCACCAAAAGGCATGGTATGGTCCATAAATTTCTAGTGGGTAGAAAAGGGGATGTCAGAGGTAGCTTTGATACCCTGAATAAAATTAGAGAGATTAAGTTTGTTTAGGTTCCTACTTAGAACTTCAACCATAATTATAAAAATCTAAGTAGAAAGAGGGTCTCCTTTGATGAGCCCAATTCCCATGTTAAAATAACCTTAAGGGGATCCATTAACCAAAACTTCATAACTCATGGTAGTGAAGCAATTCATAATCATCTTGTAGAACTTTCTAGGGAAACCAAATTTGTTTAGCACATTATCAAGGAAAGACCACTCCACCCTATCATAGACTTTGGAAATGTCAAGCTTAAAGACCATTACTAATTTATCATTGGAATTCATAGAATTTAATATCTCATAAGTAGTGATGACCACATCTATAATGTTCCTCCCTCCAAAAAGATATTTTTTTTTATTTTTAGAAATCAATTTATCCAGTGCCAATTTCATTTGATCCACTAAAACCTTTTATATATTTTTGAAATACTATTATAGAGGCTTATAGGATGGAAGTGTTCCATATAAAGGGGAGAAAAATCATTAGGAATAAGAAAATAATAGGTTTTATTAGTCTTATTTTCCACTATTTCCATTATGAAGAAGTGGCACACAAATTTAAACACATCTTCACCCACAATATCCTAATACTTATGAAAGAATACCGAGGGACATGAATCCTTGGAAGGAGAAGGAAACACATTTAGCTTCTTCCTTGTCAACCTTTCTAGACATAGAAGAATTTTCCTTAAGAGAAACAAGGATAGGAATGGAACCTAACAAATCAAAAGGATTATCCACTCCACTATTAACAAATCCTCTTAGTTAAAAACAATTTATCACTTCAATGTTGATGTCATTTTCCTCAATAACCACTACCTCATCAGAACATTTAAGAGATCTAATTCTATTTTTGCTCTTATGTTTCAATGTAGTTTGATGGAAAAATCTAGTATTTCTATCAACTTCATTGAGCTATTTAGCCCTCAATTTTTGCTTCCAAAAAGTCTCTTCCTAAGCATAGATGGAGAGTCATTTCTCTCTATAGGTAGTCTTCATAACTTGAGAAGCCTTCTCGTTCAAATTAGCTTCCAAGTTTTCTAGGAAGTAATAAGTTTATCTTCCAGCTCCTTCTTCCTATAATTTTTTTCTACAAAAAGACACTTTGTTGCATTATTAACCCTGTCTTTGACAAGTCCAAATTTAAAGTTTAAATTAATTATAGGAGATTACTTAGCAAGGGTTATCCACCATTTGTTTTTTCCATTTCCCTCTAGAATTTAAAGCAAAGATATTCACCACATTCTAGTACCATCCAATAATAATATCACAACAAGCTAAAATGATAGAGATCTTATTAGAATTTAAAAGGGTACCTATTATTTTATTGGCATTCCACACAATAGCCAACCCTCCAAAAGCTGCATGGGACTCCTACAAAAACCAAGAGGAACTTGACCAAATGTAGGTCATAGCCTTTTCCAAATTTTCTTTACCTATTTTGGTTTCTTGAATGAGTACCATGTTAACTTTAGATTCCAGTAAAGAAAAAAATTAGCATATTTTATTTGAGGAGACTATTAAGGCATGTAACATTCCAATAAATAATTCCAACCATAATTTAAGGAATGGAAACTCCTCTAGTTTTAGTTAGCAACATTGCTCTTAACTAGGATAACTTGACTACTCCACTAGTGATTCAATTGGTTGGCACATTTTAGAATCTTCTCAAGGACCCCTTTCCTTCCAAATCCTATTTTATTCTTCTTATTTTTCTTATCTGCCACCATCCGTTCAACCTCTTTTAACAATTCACAATTAGAATCCCACGCCAGTCTTAAAAAAAGATGAGGGGAAGTTGACCTACTAGTAGATAGTTTCAAGCGAGTAGGTCCCTTAGTGGGCCCATTAAGAGAAGAAGGTGGCCTATGAATAAACAAAGAAATATATGAATTTTCTCCAAGTACCTAATCTAGGAATGAAGGGATAATAACCCCTACACATCTAGAATAGGAAGCATAGGAAGCACCAACAGACTTATCAAGAATCATTTGTGGAGAAGGGGTCAACAAAGATCCACTACCCCCACCTTGGCAAAACTCCAAACATATTAGAAAACCTCTAATTTTGAGTAACCTTGGGGTATGTGCAGGATCATGGTGTACCAAACAATGGCCTTAAGTGGCAGTGAAAAATCAGCAAATCAGGGTTATGTCAACTTGACACATAATTTTAAAGTGGTTCTGGACTTTATATCAAAAAGTTGTAAGAAAATAATTTGTAGGAAATTGAATCTATTTTCTAAACTACAAGGTGTTATCTAGAGAAAAAAATATTTGATTGGTCAAAAGTTTGAATTTTAATGCAGTACTACAAAAATTTCAGGGCGAAAATAAGAACTAGGTGTATGTCTGACCACCTTAATCATAATCAAATGATAATATTTTTAAATATAATTTTAGATATAAAAGGTAGACTCATGCTTGGATGTGATGCATATTTTTGGGAATTTTTATTCCAAATAAATAATTAATTATGAATTTTCTACTATGTTGTTTTCAGAATTAAAAACCTCCCGTGTCTGACCACATTAACTAGTTCAAAAAAAATCAAAATTAAGTTTTTTTTTTTTTTTCTTATACTAGTTGAAGCATAGAATGTGATACATCTTTTTGATTTCACAAATCTTATACGGTTTGAAAGTTATAGCTATTTTTCAACCAGTATGTCAATCAACACTTTGTAGCTAACTCCATTAGAAAATAAGTAATAATTACTTACTGAACTCATTATTTGACAAACCTTACATTTAAGAAAATCTAAGAACATTCTTAAGAAACCCTTTTCATTACATCAAATTTTGGTTTTAAAAAAGTCGTCATCTACATGCTTGAAGTAAAAAACACATAAGGACATGCCAAAAACACATTTTCGGGATGTTTTAAAGATGACCATATAAGGTTGGTATCAAAAGATATAGTAGGAATTATAAAGGTATTAATTTTTTTCATTTAGTATCAGGATGGGTAGAAAAAAAGTTGGAATAGATTTTGAAATTCTTTGAGGCATTTTAGAACTAGATATTTTTCAGATCGCCACTTTTTGGCACACCATGATCCTGCACATACCCCTTGGACATGATACTTGAATCACCAGATGACTTTATGGGTGGAAGGAAAATCACTTGACCTTTGGAATTTGGATCCTAAAAATTTTCAATCCTATCCCCACCAAAGGACCATCACAAGGGTTTTTTCTTTCTTTGAAGAAATTAGATATTAATTCCCTTCCACAGTCCCTATAGTTTAAGGGAGACACTTTCGTAACTGAAAGGATAGGACAAGGCAACTCCACATGCTTAAACTTTTTGCATCTCCTCTAGAATAAGTTTTCTTTTTCATAGTACCTAGGTTGAACATAGGACCCCCAGTTTGGAATCAATAGTAAACTTTATCAAGAGAATTTTATTCACTATCACACTGACACAAATCCTAGCAAACAAGAGGTGGGATTTTATTTGGATGAACTTATCAATAGATAGTAGAAAGAGAAAAGATTCACCAATACCCATTAATAACTCATTATTCCACAACTCCAAAGGCAACCTAGGCAACCTAATTGACATAGTAGCTTGAGAACCCAAGTCAACTATTAGATCTAACTTAGGTTTCAACTTATGAATGTTAAGGATATTTCTTAAATTTGGTCTAAGTGTCTAAGGCCCATTAGTAAGAACATTAGATAAATCCTCATGGTAGAAAAAGGAGAAAAAAACAAGCCCTTAACTAGGGCATTAATTATAATGTTGCCTTTTAAAGATAAGGTAGTTTCTTCCTAAATCCCTATCTTTTCAACAAAAGGTTAGAACAGGGGGAATATTCCCACAAGCATGAGCCCTAGATCATTAACCATTTCACCAATAATCTCATAGTTGAATGTGGGAATATTCCCATTTATTTGATCTTGAAGTTGAATGTATTGTTCTTTAGTCAAAGTGATGTCTTTGGCTTTCGATAACATTAAATCTGATCTTGTCCCTCAAAGGACTGCCAATTATCACAATGATCTATGGAACAATGATGTCCTCTAGTCTCTATGCAACACATCATATCATCATGTGAGATCATTGATTTAGTCCTCTTTATAATTCAAAGTATCCAAGTCTTGCTAGACTGATCTTTTTCTATTTGTGTCTGTGTTGCAGGCTTCATATAAAATAATGTTTAGTGCTATCAAAGATGGAGAAATTAGTCCCTCAGCTTATGACACTACCTAAGTTGCATTTGTTCCCACACAGAATGGAGATATTTTAGTTGTACTAGTTATTTTTATAGTAGTTATTAAACTGCTATATGACTACCTTATTTATGTAATGAGTTTTGATTATTTTAGATCAAATCAAATTTCTAGGCCTAACAGTGGTATCAGAGCAAGGAATATTGATATAATAGAGAGAGGGGACAAAATATGATTAAAAATGGCTCTCTGACTGTACAACCAAAATCATCCAAGTAAAGGATCTGAGGATGGTATTTTGGTTTGGTTTTATTTATGTATTTGAAAATTAGAAAAGTAAGAAATGAAGATTTGTTTCCATGCTGTTGTGCTTGTGGCCCTAAGTTTTTGTTATTGAATGAAGATATCTGTTACACTTTGGTTTGGATGTCAGTGAGTTGAATTTAATCATATATGGTATCAAAGCACAGGGATTTGGAAGCCAATCATATTTCCAATTTAACATTAACTTCATGGGTTTTGATTCCTGAGGAACTGACATTGGTTGCTACTCATCAAACTAATGAGTAATGTAGCAGTCTAAGATTGAAGACATGAAATGTGTGTGTGTGTGTGTGAGACAGAGAGATATCTTCTCCCTTCTCTGTTGAGTTCAATCATGTGTAATTGCATTTCAATTTTTGTATGGATTAAAGAGTTGATCTTGCTATGTGATGTGCTGAAGATGGGCCTTATGTGCAATGGTTGAGATTGTTGACAATGGTAGGATTCAAGGCATTGGCATTTTGCAATAAGATTTTTCAGTTGACGCAGCTACTACATGAACTAATTTCCCAGAGAGGAGGTTTCATAGGATTCGATAAAGATTTTTTGTACACAATTTGATAAACCCATGTAAATGGAAAACCAAACTAATGCATCATATGCCAACTAATAGGTGTCCTTCTCTAATATTTAAGTTTTCAAACTTGCTGAGATTCAATGAGCAGTGGGGTATGTGCAAGATCATGGTGTACCAAACTATGGCCTTAAGTGGCAGTGAAAACTCAGCAAATCAGGTTTATGTCAACTTGACACATAATTTTGAAGTGGTTATGGACTTTATATCAAAAAGTTGTAAGAAAATAATTTGTAGAAAATTGAATGTAGTTTCTAAACTACTAGGCCTTATCAGGAGAAAAAAATAATTGATTTGTCAAAAGTTTGAATTTTAATGCAGTACTAAGAAAATTTCAGGGCGAAAATAAAAAGTAGGTGTATATCTGACCACCTTAATCAAAATCAAATCATAATTTTTTTTAATATAATTATAGATATGAAAACTAGACTCATGCCTGGATGTGACGCATATTTTTTGATATTTTTATTCCAAATAAATAATTAAATATGAATTTTCTACAAAAACTTTTTCGGATTAAAAAAAGTCCCGTGTCTGACCACCCTAACTAATAGAAAATTTGATCAAATTTTTCTTTTTTTGTTTTTTTCTTATACTAGGCAAAGTATAGAATGTGACGCAACTTTTAGGTTTAAAAATTGTTATACCGTTTGAAAGTTATAGCTATTTTTTATTCAGTTTGTCAATCAGCACTTTCCAATAATCTTCATTGATAATTAACTAATAAATACTTATCGAACTCAGAATTTGACAGAAAATATATTGATGGAATCTAGAGAGCGATATTAAAAAACCCATTTCGTTTCATTCAATTTTGATCAAAATAACATTGTCAGACGGCTACCTGAAGTCTGAGTATCACTAAAACTCTCTATAAACACGTCTTTGGGGTTGACCGAGCAGGCTTGGTAAATACCAAGCCTGATCGGATATCCGATTTGACATCAGATATCCGATATGGCTCGGTAGTCAAATTCCAAAAATCTTCAAATTTTGGAGAGAAATTCAATTTAAACGTTCTAGTTTTTTATTTTTTATTTTTTTCACTTATATTAATATGTAAAGGCATATTTTAATATTATATATATATATATATAATAACGTAATGTAAACATACAAGATATAATCTAGTAATATATAATAATATCTTATGTTAATCTTATTACAATCTATAAATATAATATATATTATTATTATTTTTACTAAATATAATAACGTAATTTATATATATATAAAATAAGTATTATATATTATTATATTAATATGTATGTTATTAATATATTTATATAATAACGTAATATTTTCATTAAATATAATAATGTAATATGTATATGTATATATATATATATATATTATTATTATATTGATATGTATATTATTAATATATAGAAGAGTCAAAGGGGGTCATAGGGTGACCTATAACCCTCTTTGACCCATTAAACGATGATATATGTCCCTAGCAGTCCTAGGACCCCTAAGGACATATGTCGTCCTTTAATGGGTCAATGGGGGTCCCTTTGACCCATTAAATGACAAAATATGCCCCTAGGACCCCCAGAGACATAGCCGAATCGTTCATATCGGTCAAAGGGGGTCATAGGGTGACCTATGACCCCCTTTGACCCATTAAACGACGACATATGTCTCTAGGGGTCCTATGACCCCTAGGGACATATTCGAATGGGTATTATGGGTCAAAGGGGGTCATAGGGTGACCTATGAACCCCTTTGACCCATTAAATGATGCCATATGTCCCTAGGGGTCCTAGGACCCCCAGGGACATAGTCGAATCATTCATATGGGTCAAAGGGGGTCATAGGGTTAAACGACGACATATGTCCCTAGGGGTCCTAGGACCTCTAGGGAAATATTCAAATGGGTAATATGGGTCAAAGGTCTTTGACCCATTAAACGACGACATATGTCCCTAGGGGTCCTAAGACCCCTAGGGACATATTCCAATCGTTCATATGGGTCAAAGGGGATCATAGGGTGACCTATGACCCTCTTTGACCCATTAAACGACGATATATGTCTCTAGGGATCCTAGGGCCCCTAGGGACATATTCGAATGGGTAATATGGGTCAAAGGGGGTCATAAGGTGACCTATGACCCTCTCTTTGACCCATTAAACGATGACATATGTCCCTAGGGGTCCTAGGACCCCTAGGGACATATTCGAACGGGTAATATGGGTCAAATGGGGTCATAGGGTAACCTATGACCCTCTTTGACCCATTAAACGATGACATATGTCCCTAGGGGTCCTCAGACCCCTAGGGACATATTCAAATCGTTCATCAAGGTCAAAGAGTGTCATAGGATGACCTATGACCCTCTTTGACCCATTAAATGATGACATATGTCCTTATGGGTCCTCGGATCCCAGGGACATATTCGAATCGTTCATATGGGTCAAAGGGGGTCATAGGGTGACCTATGACCCTCTTTGACCCATTAAATGATGACATATGTCCCTAGGGGTCCTAGGACCGCTAGGGACATATTTGAATTGTACATATGGGTCAAAGGGCGTCATAGGGCGACCTATGACCCTCTTCACCCATTAAACGACGATATATGTCTCTAGGGGTCCTAGGACCCTTAGGGACATATTCGAATGGGTAATATGGGTCAAAGGAGGTCATAGGGTGACTTATGACCCTCTTTGACCCATTAAACAATGACATATGTCCATAGGGGTGCTTGCACCCCAAGAGACATATTCGAATGGGTAATATGGGACAAAGGGGGTCATAGGGTGACCTATGACCCTCTTTGACCCATTAAACGACGACATATGTCCCTAAGGGTCCTAGGACCCTAGGGACATAGTTGAATTGTTCATATGGGTCAAAGGGGGTCATAGGGTGACCTATGACCCCCTTTGACCGATTAAACCATGACATATGTCCCTAAGGGTCCTAAGACCCCTAAGGACATATTCGAATGGGTAATATGAGTCAAATGGGGTCATAGGATAACCTATGACCCTCTTTGACCCATTCAACGATGACATATGTCTCTAGAGGTCCTAGGACCCCTAGGGACATATTCGAATCGTTCATATGGGTCAAAGGGGGTCATAGGGTGACTTATGACCCTCTTGACACATTAAACGATGATATATGTCTCTAGGGGTCCTAGGACCCCTAGGGACATATTCGAATGGGTAATATAGAGCAAAGGGGGTCATAGGTCTCTTTGAGCCATTACACGACAACATATGTCTCTAGGGGTCCTCAGACCCCAAGGAACATATTCGAATCAGTAATATGGATGAAAGGGGGTCATAGGGTGACCTATGACCCTCTTTGACCCATTAAATGATGACATATGTCCCTAGGGGTCCTAGGACCCTACGGACATATTCGAATCGTTCATATGGGTCAAAGGGGGTCATAGGGTGAGCTACGACGCCCTTTGACTCACTAAACAATGACATATGTCCCTAGGGGTCCTAGGACCCCTAGGAACATATTTGAATCGTTCATATGAGTCAAAGGTTGTCGTAGGGTGACCTATGACCCCCTTTGACCCATGAAACGATGGCATATGTCCCTAGGACCCCTAGGGACATATTCGAATGGGTAATATGGGTCAAATGGGGTCATACGGTAACCCATGACCCTGTTTGACCCATTAAATGACGACATATGTCTCTAGGGGTCCTAAGATCCCTAAGGACATATTTGAATCGTTCATATGGGTCAAAGGGGTTCATAGGGTGACCTATGACCCTCTTGACCCTTTAAATGACGAAATAAGTCTCTAGGGGTCCTAGGACCCCTAGGGACATATTCGAATGGGTAATATGGGTCAAAGGGGGTCATAAGGTGACCTATGACCCTCTTTGACCCATTCAAAGATGACATATGTCCCTAGCGGTCCTAGTACCCATAGGGACATATTCGAACAGGTAATATGGGTCAAAGGGGGTCATAATGTGACCTATGACCCTCTTTGAACCATTAAACGAAGACATATGTCCCTATGGGTCCTAGGACCTTAAGGACATATTCGAATGGTTCATATGGGTCAAAGGGGATCATAGGGTGACCTATGACCCATTTTGACCCATTAAATGACGACACATGTCCCTAGGGGTCCTAAGACCCCTAGGGACATATTTGAATCATTCATATGAGTCAAAGGGGGTCATAGGGTGACCTATGACCCCCTTTGACCCATTAAACGACAACATATGTCCCCAGGGGTCCTAGGACTCTTAGGGACATATTCGAATGGATAAAATGGGTAAAATGGGGTCATAGGGTAACCTATGACCCTCTTTGACCCATTAAATGATGATATATGTCTACAGGGGTCGTAGGACCCCTAGGCACATATTCAAATCGTTCATATGGGTCAAAGGGGATCATAGGGTGACCTATGACCCTCTTGACCCATTAAACGATGATATATGTCTCTAGGGGTCCTCGGACCCCTAAGGACATATTCGAATGGGTAATATGGGTCAAATGGAGTCATATGATGACCTATGACCCTCTTTGACCCATTAAACAATGACATATGTCCCTAAGGGTCCCAGGACCCCTAGGGACATATTTGAATGGGTAATATTGGTCAAATGAGGTCATAGGGTAACCTATGACCCTCTTTGACCCATTAAACGATGACATATGTCTCTAGGGGTCCTAGGACCCCCAGGGACATATTTGAATCGTTCATATGAGTCAAAGGAGGTCATAGGGTGACCTATGACTCCATTTAACCCATTAAACGACAACATGTCCCTAGGGGTCCTAGGACCCCTAGCGACATATTCGAATGGGTAATATGGGTCAAATGGGGTTATAGGGTAACCTATGACCCTCTTTGACCCATTAAATGATGACATATGTCTCTTGGGGTCCTAGGACCCCTAGGGACATATTTGAATCGTTCATATGGATCAAAGGGCGTCATAGGGTGACCTATGACCCTTTTGACCCATTAATCGATGATATATGTCTCTAAGGGTCCTCGGACTGCTAGGGACATATTCGAATGGGTAATATGGGTCAAAGGGGGTCATAGGGTGACCTATGACCCTCTTTGACCCATTAAATGACGACATATGTCCGTAAGGGTCCTAGGACCCCTAGGGAGATATTCGAATGGGTAATATAGGTCAAATGGGGTCCTAGGACCCTTAAGGAGATATTCAAATGGGTAATAGGGGTCAAAGGGGGTCATAGGCTGACTTATGACCCTCTTTGACCCATTAAATGACAACATATGTCCCTAAGGGTCCCCGGACCGCAAGGGACATATTCGAATATGTAATATGGGTCAAAGGGGGTCATAGGGTAACCTATGACCCTCTTTGACCCATTAAATGACGACATATGTCTCTAGGGGTCCTAGGACCCCTAGGGACATATTCGAATCATTCATTTGAGTCAAAGGGGGTCATAGGGTCACCTATGACCCTCTTGACCCATTAAACGACGATATATGTCTCAATGGGTCCTATGACCCCTAGGGACATATTCGAATGGGTAATATGGGTCAAAGGAGGTCATAGGGTGACCTATGACCCTCTCTGACCCATTAAATGACGAGATATGTCGCTAGGGATCCTAGGACCCCTAGGGACATATTCGAATGGGTAATATGGGTCAAAGGGGGTCATAGGGTGACCTATGACCCTCTTTGACCCATTAAATGACGACATATGTCTCTAGGGGTCCTAGGACCCTTACGGACATATTCGAATGGGTATTATGGGTCAAACGGGGTCATAGGGTGACCTATGACCCTCTTTGACCCATTAAACGATGACATATGTCCCTAGGGGTCCTCGGACCCCAAGGGACATATTCGAATGGGTAATATGGGTCAAATGGGGTCATAGGATGACCTCTGACCCTCTTTGACCCATTAAACGATGACATATGTCCTTAGGGGTCCTAGGACCCTAGGGACATATTCCAATCGTTCATATGGGTCAAAGGGGGTCATAGGGTGACCTATGACCCCCTTTGACCCATTAAACGACAACATATGTCCTTAGGGGTCCTAGGATCCCTAGGGACATATTTGAATCGTTCATATGAGTAAAAGGGGGTCATAGGTCATAGGGTTACCTATAACCCCCTTTGATGCATTAAACGATGACATATGTTCCTAGGGGTCCTAGGACCCCTAGGGACATATTCGAATGGGTAATATGGGTCAAATGGGGTCATAGGGTAACCTATGACCCTCTTTAACCCTTTGAATGACGACATATGTCTCTAGGGGTCCTAGGACCCCTGGGGACATATTCAAATTGTACATATGGGACAAAGGGGGTCATAGGGTGACCTATGACCATCTTGACCCATTAACCGACGATATATGTCTCTAGGGGTCCTAGGACCACTAAGGACATATTCGAACGAGTAATATGGGTCAAAGGGGGTCAAAGGGGGTCATAGGGTAACCTATGACCCTCTTTGACTCATTAAATGACGACATATATCTCTAGGGGTCCCAGGACCGCTTGGAACATATTCGAATCGTTTATATGGGTCAAAAGGGTTCATAAGTCACCCTATGACCCTCTTGACCCATTAAACGATGATATATGTCTCTAGAGGTCCTAGGCCACCTAGGGACATATTCGAATGGGTAATATGGGTCAAAGGGGGTCATAGGGTGACCTATGACCCCCTTTGACCCATTAAACGAAGACATATGTCCCTAAGGGTCCTAGGACCCTAGGGACATATTCGAATGGTTCATATGGGTCAAAGAGGGTCATATGGTGACCTATAACCCCCTTTGACCCATTAAACGACGACATATGTCCCTAGGGGTCCTAGGACCCCTAGGGACATATTTGAATCGTTCATATGAGTCAAAGGGGGTCATAGGGTGACCTATGAGCCCCTTTGACCCATTAAACGACAACATATGTCCCTAAGGGTCCTAGGACCCCTAGGTACATATTCGAATGGGTAATATGGGTCAAATGGGGTCATAGGGTAACCTATGACCTTTTTTGACCCATTAAACGATGACATATGTCTCTAGGGGTCCTAGGACCCCTAGGGACATATTCGAATCGTTCATATGGGTCAAAGTGGGTCATAGGGTGACCTATGACCCTGTTGACCCATTAAACAATGATATATGTCTCTAGGGGTCCTATGACCCATAGGGACATATTCAAATGGGCAATGTGGGTCAAAGGTTGTCATAAGCTGATCTATGACCCTCTTTGACCCATTAAACGACGACATATGTCCCTAGGGGTCCTCGAACCCCAAGGGACATATTCGAATGTGTAATATGAGTCAAAGGGGGTCATAGGGTAACCTATGACCCTCTTTGACCCATTAAATGACGACATATGTCTCTAGGGGTCCTAGGACCCCTAGGGACATATTCGAATCATTCATATGAGTGAAAGGGGGTCATAGGATCACCTATGACCCTCTTGACCCATTAAACGACGATATAAGTCTCTAAGGGTGCTAGAACCCCTAGGGACATATTCGAATGGGTAATATGGGTCAAAGGGGGTCATAGGGTGACCTATGACCCTTTTTGACACATTAAACAAAGATATATGTCCCTAGGGGTCCTAGGACCCTAGGGACATATTCGAATGGTTCATATGGGTCAAAGGGGTCATAGGGTGACCTATGACCCCCTTTGACCCATTAAATGACGACATATGTCCCTAGGGGTCCTAGGACCCCTAGAGACATATTTGAATCATTCATATGAGTCAAAGGGGGTCATAGGGTGACCTATGACCCCTTTGACTTATTAAACGACAACATATGTCCTTAGGGGTCGTAGGATCCCTAGGGACATATTCGAATGGGTAATATGGGTCAAATGCGATCATAGGTTAACCTATGACCCTCTTTGACCCATTAAATGACGACATATGTCTCTAGGTGTCCTAAGACCCCTAGGGACATAATTGAATCGTACATATGGGTATAAAGGGGTCATAGGGTGACCTATGACCTTGTTTGACCCATTAAACGATGATATATGTCTCTAGGGGTCCGAGGACCCCAAGGGACATATTCGAATGGGTAATATGGGTCAAATGGGGTTATAGGGTGACCTCTGACCCTATTTGACCCATTAAATGATGACATATGTCCCTAGGTGTCCTAAGACCCTAGGAACATATTCCAATCGTTCATATGGGTCAAAGGGGGTCATAGGGTGACCTATGACCCCCTTTGACCCATTAAACGACAACATATGTCCCTAGGGGTCCTAGGACCCCTAGGGTCATATTTGAATCGTTCATATTAGTCAAAGGTGGTCATAGGTCATAGGGTTACCTATGACCCCCTTTGATGCATTAAACGACGACATATGTTCCTAGGGGACCTAAGACCCCTAGGGACATATTCGAATGGGTAATATGTGTCAAATGTGGTCATAGGGTAACCTATGACCCTCTTTGACCCTTTAAATCACGACATATGTCTCTAGGGGTCCTAGGACCCCTTGGGACATATTCGAATCGTACATATGGGTCAAAGGGGGTCATAGGGTGACCTATGACCGTCTTGAGCCATTAATCAACGATATATGTCTCTAGGGGTCCTAAGACCCCTAAGGACATATTCGAATGAGTAATATGGGTGAAAGGGGGTCTTAGGGTAACCTATGACCCTCTTTGACCCATTAAATGATGACATATGTCTCTAGGGGTCCGAGGACCCCTAGGGACATATTCGAATTGTTCATATGGGTCAAAGGGGGTCATAGGTCACCCTATGACCCTCTTGACCCATTAAACGATGATATATGTCTCTAGGGGTCCTTGGACCCCTAGGAACATATTTGAATGGGTAATATGAGTCAAAGGGGGTCATAGGGTGACCTATGACCCTCTTTAACCCATCAAACGAAGACATATGTCCCTAAGGGTCCTAGGACCCTAGGGACATATTCAAATGGTTCATATGGGTCAAAGGGGGTCATAGGGTGACCTATGACCCGCTTTGACCCATTAAACGACGACATATGTCCCTAGGGGTCCTAGGAACCCTAGGGACATATTTGAATCGTTCATATGAGTCAAAGGGGGTCATAGGGTGACCTATGACCCCCTTTGATCAATTAAACGACAACATATGTCCCTAAGGGTCCTAAGACCCTTAGGGACATATTTAAATGGGTAATATGGGTCAAATGGGGTCATAGGGTAACCTATGACACTCTTTGACCCATTAAATGATGACATATGTCTCTAGGGGTCCTAGGGCCCCTAGAGACATATATCATCGTTTAATGGGTCAAGAGGGTCATAGGTCACCCCCTTTGACCCATATGAACGATTCGAATATGTCCCTAGGGGTCCTAGGACCCCTAGGGACATATTCGAATGGGTAATATCGGTCAAAGAGGTTTATAGGGTGACCTATGACCCTCTTTGACCCATCAAACGAAGACATATGTCCCTAGGGGTCCTAGGACCCTAGGGACATATTCGAATGCTTCATATGGGTCAAAGGGGGTCATAGGGTGACCTATGACCCCCTTTGACCCATTAAATGATGACATATGTCCCTAGGGGTCCTAGGACCCCTAGGGACATATTTGAATCGTTCATATGAATCAAAAGCTGGTCATAGGGTGACCTATGACCCCCTTTGACCCATTAAATGACAACATATGTCCCTAAGGGTCCTAAGACCCCTAGGGACATATTCGAATGGGTAATATGGGTCAAATGGGGTCATAGGGTAACGTATGACCCTCTTTGACCCATTAAACAATGACATATGTCTCTAGGGGTCTTAGGACCCCTAGGGACATATTTGAATCGTTCATATAGGTCAAAGCGGGTCATCGGATGACCTATGACCCTCTTGACCCATTAAACGATGATATATGTCTCTAGGGGTGCTAGGACCCCTAGGGACATATTCGAATGGGTAATATGGGTCAAAGGGGGTCGTAGGGTGACCTATGACCCTCTTTGACCCATTAAACGATGACATATGTCCCTAGGGGTCCTCGGACCCCAAGGGACATATTCGAATGGGTAATATGGGTCATAGGGTCACCTATGACCCTTTTTGACCTATTAAACGACGACATATGTCCCTAGGGGTCCTAGGACCCTAGGGACATATTCCAATCATTCATATGGGTCAAAGGGGGTCATGGGGTGACCTATGACCCCCTTTGACCCATTAAATTACAACATATGTCCCTAAGGGTCCTAAGACCACTAGGGACATATTTGAATCATTCATATGAGTCAAAGGGGGTCATAGGGTGACCTATGACCCCCTTTGATGCATTAAACGACGACATATGTCCTTAGGGGTCTTAGGACCCGTAGGGACATATTCGAATGGGTAATATGGGTCAAATGGGGTCATAGGGTAACCTATGACCCTCTTTGACCCTTTAAATGATGACATATGTCACTAGGGGTCATAGGACCCATAGGGACATATTCGAATCCTACATATGGGTCAAAGGGAGTCATAGGGTGACTTACGACCCTCTTTGACCCATTAAATGATGATATATGTCTCTAGGGGTCCTAGGACCTCTAGAGACATATTCGAATGGGTAATATGGGTCAAAGGGGGTCATAGGGTGACCTATGACCCTCTCTGACCAATTAAACGACGAGATATGTCGCTAGGGGTCCTAGGACCCCTAGGGACATATTCGAATGGGTAATATGGGTCAAAGGGGTTCACAGGGTGACCTATGACCCCCTTTGACCCGTTAAATGACGACATATGTCTCTAGGAGTCCTAGGACCCCTAGGGACATATTCGAAAGGGTATTATGGGTCAAAGGGGGTCATAGGGTGACCTATGACCGTCTTTGACCCATTAAACAATGACATATGTCCCTAGGAGTCCTAGGACCCTATGGACATATTCCAATCATTCATATGGGTCAAAGGGGGTCATAGGGTGACCTATGACCCCCTTTGACCCATTAAACGACAACATATGTCCCTAGGGGTCCTAGGACCCCTAGGGACATATTTGAATCGTTCATATGTGTCAAAGGGGGTCATAGGGTGACCTATGACCCCCTTTGATGCATTAAGCGACGACATATGTTTCTAGGGGTCCTAGGACCCCTAGGGACATCTTCGAATGTGTAATATGGGTCAAATGGGGTCATAGGGTAGCCTATGACCCTCTTTGACCCTTTAAATGACGACATATGTCTCTAGGGGTCCTAGGACCCCTAGGGACATATTCGAATCATACATATGGGTCAAACGGGGTCATAGGGTGACCTATGACCCTCTTGGCCCATTAAACGATGATATATGTCTCTAGGGGTCCTAGGACCCCTAGGGACATATTCGAATGGGTAATATGGGTCAAAGGGGGTCATAGGGTGACCTATGTCCCTCTTTGACCCATTAAACGACGATATATGTCTCTAGGGGTCCTAGGACCCCTAAGGACATATTTGAATGGGTAATATGGGTCAAAGGGGGTCATAGGGTAGTGATTTTGTGTTTAATCCATGCACAGGTATCGGATATCTGATATTATATCGGATATCCGATATTATAATATATATAATATAACATATATATTACGTTTTATATATTTTTATATTATATTTTATATTTATTATATTAATTTACTATATATTATAATATAAAATATTATTATTATACTATATTATTATAATTTATAATATATTATTCTTTTTTATTATATATTATATTATAAGATATTTCTTTTTTTTTAGTATATTATATTATATATATATATTATATTACATTACTATATATTATAATATATGAAATATTATTTTATATTATTATAATATAATATGTTATTATAATATTATTATTATAGTATAATATTATACGATTATAATATAATAATAATATTATTATTATATTATAGTATAATAATAATTATAATAATATTATTATATTATAGTATAATAATTATTATAATAATAATATTAAATAATATATCATACTATTATATGATTTTAATTATTAGTCGAATATTGGATTTAATATCAGATATCTGATATCAAATCGGATATCCGATAAGGCTCGGCTTTGTTAGATTGTGGTGACTGATCGGGAAAGTACTATACATACTTCATAAATAGTGAGGAAATTTTTTTTTGGGAAGTGGCCGACATATGGCCGACATGTTATAACCCTAAAGCGGTTTAATACTTGTATAAAAGGGCTTAGGGTTGGGTATTTTTCATAATGTTGTGATATGAAATTGGTTCTTACGGTGGTATTGAGCTGTAAGGTATTACGGATTGTAATCAGGTTGTAATCACTGGATTGTAATAAGATCAGACTTACTATTTGGTGGACGTAGCCCAGGGATTGGGTGAACCACGTTAAATCTTGGTGCCTTGTGTTCATTTCTGTGTGTTCTATTATTTTCTGTTATTGGTTATATTTGCATGTAGATTTTATTTCTGTCCATGGTTTATCCTAACAAGTGGTATTAGAGCCAGGTTGTCTTTCAGTTATCCTCTACAGGAAAGTCTCACGGTTAAGTGGGAGTCTCACAGTTGAGTGGGAGCGATGGCAGATGAGGGTAAGTTGAGGGTTGATAGGTTTAATGGGCAGAACTTCTAGTTATGGAAGATGCAAATGGAAGACTATTTATATCAGAAGGATTTATGAAAGCCGTTGGAAGGAAAAGCCAAGAACCAGGGAACTATGTCAGAGGCTGAATGGGATCTTTTGGATAGAAAGGCACTCGGAAGTATTCAGTTATGCTTGGCACCATCGGTGGCATTTAGTATTACAAAAGCAAAGACGACAGAAGATTTGATGAAAACCCTAGCGACACTGTATGAAAAGCCCTCCGCTTCAAATAAGGTATTTCTCATGAAGTGTTTATTTAATATGAAAATGGTAGAAGGTGGATCTATTGCAGATCATTTAAATGAGTTTAATACTATTACTAGTCAATTATCTTCTGTGGGTATCAATTTTGATGAAGAAATTAGGGCTCTCTTGATTTTGTGTTCTTTGCCTGAAAGCTGGAATGACTTGGTAATGGCTGTGAGTAATTTTTTTCCTAGATCTAGTACCCTAAAATATGATGATGTGATCGGTGTTATTTTAAGTGAGGAAACTCGTAGAAAATTCTCAAGTGGATCTACATCAGGAAGTGCTTTAAATGCACAAAGCAGGGGCAGAACGAATGAAAGAGGAAGTAACTCTGGAAATCGTGGGAAATCAAGAGGAAAGTCAAAGGGGAGGAGGTCTCAATCGAGAGGACCAAATGATTGCTTGTACTATGGGAAACCAGGGCACAAAAAGAAAGATTGCTGGAATCGAAAGAAAAATGAAGGAGATAAATCAAATGGAGACAAGGAGGCAAATGTGGTAAGTAACAAATCCGAAGAGGATGCTTTGCTTCTGTCTTTAGAGAGTGTTGATGATTCGTGGGTTTTAGATTCTTGTGCTTCATTTCATGCTACACCTCATAGAGGTTATTTCATTGATTATGTCCAAGGAGATTTTGGGCTTGTTTATTTGGGGGATAATGAACCCTGTCAGATTGTTGAAAAGGAAAAAATTAAGATTAAGTTGCAGAATGGGAATCATTGGCTACTACATGAGGTAAGACATGTTCCAAAACTAAGTAGAAATTTAATTTCAGTAGGGCAACTCGGTGATGAGGGTTGTGTAGTTACTTTTAATGATAAAAATTGGAAGGTTTCAAAAGGTTCCCTTGTAGTAGCAAAAGGTGTGAAAGTAGGCACCTTATATCTTTGTACAGGTCATATTGTTCCTTCTACTTTGATTGTTTCAGAGAAAAATGAATGTTCAGGAACAATTACTGCAGTTGAGCGGGGAGAACAAATAGTTTCTGTAGATTCTGATACAGTGCTGTGGCACAATAGACTTGGGCACATGAGTGAGAAAGGTATGAAAGTACTTCATTCAAGGAAAGTTTTACCAGGTCTAAAATGTGTGAATATGGATTTCTGTGAAAGTTGTGTGTATGGAAAACAAAAGAGAGTGACTTTTGTAAAGACAGGGAAGGAAAAAAAAAAGGAGAAATTAGAGCTTGTGCATACAGATGTATGGGGATCAGCCCAGGTATCTTCCCTTGGTGGCTCTCATTATTATATTACATTTATTGATGACGCAACTAGAAAAGTATGGGTTTATTTCCTTAGAAAGAAATCTGATGTATTTCAAACTTTTAAGAAATGGAAATGGTTGGTTGAAAATGAGACTGGTAAGAAATTAAAATGTCTCAGATCTGATAATGGTGGTGAGTATTGCAGTCATGAATTTGAAGATTATTGCTCCACTAATGGTATTCGTAGACAAAAAACTATTCCAAGGACTCCATAGGAAAATGGAGTGGCTGAACGCATGAACAGGACTATAATGGAGTGCGCAAGGAGCATGAGGTTGCATGCTGGGTTGCCCTTACACATGTGGGCGGAGGCTGTCAATACTGCAGTATATTTGGTTAATAGAGGTCCCTCTACTCCTTTGGGCTGTGGTATTCCAGAGGAAGCATGGACTGGTAAGAAGGTGAGTTATTCTTTTCTCAAGACCTTCAGTTGTGAAGCTTTTGCTCATATAGACTCTGAAAATAGAACCAAGCTAGAAGCTAAATCAAAGAAATGTGTCTTTGTTGGATATGGCATTAATGAATTTGGTTATAGGCTTTGGGATTTCGAAAATCTTAAAATTATTAGAAGTTTGAATGTCATATTCAATGAAAAAGTGTTGTACAAAGATCTGTTGCAGCAACATGAGAAGAAAGAAGATGATTATGTAGTGCTAGATGATACTCCAAAAGCTGATGTTCCAGCCATTCCTCATGATGTGCAACAACCGCAACAAAAAATACCACACACATCAGTGAATGTTAGACGGTCAACAAGGAAAATTAGACCTCCACAAAGGTTTTCTCCCTCTTTGTATTCTATTTTACTTACTGATGCTGGTGAACCTGAAAGTTATGATGAAGCTGTGCAGGTGGATACTAAGATTTAGTGGGAGTTTGCAATGAAAGATGAAATTGACTCTTTACTGAAAAATAAGACATGGGATTTGTGCAAGTTGCCTGCAGGTAAAAAGGCTTTATAGAATAAATGGGTTTACAGGTTGAAAGAAGAGGAAGGAGGTAAGAAAATATTTAAGGCCAGGTTAGTTGTAAAAGGATTTGCACAGAAAAAGGGAATTGATTTTGATGAGATATTTTCTCTTGTTGTTAAAATGACTTCTATTCGTACTGTTTTAAGTCTTGTGGCTACTGAAGATTTGCATTTAGAGCAGATGGATGTTAAAATAACCTTTTTTCATGGTGATTTGGATGAAGAAATATATATGGCTCAGCCACAGGGTTTTGAGGTCAAAGGTAAAGAGAACTTCATGTGCAAATTAAAGAAAAGTTTATATGGCTTCAAGCAAGCACCTTGGCAATGGTATCTAAAATTTGACAGTTTTATGCATAAGCATGGATATAATAGGTGTCATTTAGATTACTGTGTTTATTTTAAGAGGTTGGATGATGATAGCTACATTATTTTATGTTTATATGTTGATGATATGCTTGTAGCTGGGTCTAACATGGATCATATTAAGGGGCTGAAATGCCAATTAGCACATGCATTTGCTATGAAGGATTTGGGGGCAGAAAAACAAATCCTTGGTATGAAGATTTGCAGAGATAGGAAGAACACAACATTGACGCTATCTCAAGCTGATTATGTTGAAAAGGTGTTGCAACGTTTCTCTATGGAGAATGCTAATGCTGTCAGCACACCTTTACCTGGTCATTTGAAATTGACTAAGGAGATGTGTCCCAAGACACAGGAAGAGGAGGATAAGATGTCCAAGGTACCCTATGCTTCAGCTATAGGAAGTTTGATGTATGCTATGGTATGCACTAGGCTAGATATTGCACATGCAGTGGGAGTCGTTAGCAGGTATATGAGTCATCCAGGATTTGAGCATTGGAATGCTGTTAAGTGGATTCTCAGATATTTGAGAGGAACATCCAATAAGTGTTTACACCTTGGGGGATCTACTACTAATTTATAGGGCTATGTTGACTCAGATTTGGCTGGGGATATTGATACCAGGCGGAGTACTATAGGTTATGTCTTTACTGTTGGTGGGGCAGCCGTGAGCTGGGTTTCTAGGTTATAGAAGATTAATGCTCTCTTCACTACAGAGGCAGAGTATGTTGCTGCTACAGAGGCAGCCAAAGAGATGATATGGCTTCAGTTCTTCTTGGAAGAATTGGGACATCCTCAGAAGGATAATTATTTGTTCACAGATAGTTAGAGTGCCATTCATCTTGCTAAGAATTCAGCTCTGCATTCTAAGACCAAACACATACAGTTGCGGTACCATTTCATTCGGTCAGTTTTGGAGGATGGATAGTTAAAGCTGGAGAAGATACATACCAATGAAAATCCAACAGATATGTTGACAAAGGTTGTAACAAGGGAGAAGCTGAACCCCTCTTCAGCTTCGATTGGTCTTTTAGACTGAACATGAATAAAAGAACAGTAGAGTCCAGGATGGTTTGATCTAGTGGGAGCCCCATGTGGTAGTGGTATTGCTACAGGATCAGTCTCCAAGTGGGAGATTGTTGTTTAGATTGTTGTTTAGTGTGGAGCCTGATCAGTCCCCAAGTGGGAGATTGTTAGATTATGGTGACTGATCAAGAAAGTACTGTACATACTTCATAAATAGTGGGGAAATTTTTTTTTGGGAAGTGGCCGACATATGGCCAACATGTTACAAACCTAAAGCAGTTTAATACTTGTATAAAAGGGCTTAGGGTTGGGTATTTTTCATAATGTTGTGATATGAAATTGGTTCTTGCGGCGATATTGAGTTGTAAGGGATTACAGATTGTAATCAGGTTGTAATCATTGGATTGTAATAAGATCGAACTTGCTGTTTGGTGGACGTAGCCCAAGGATTGGGTGAACCACGTTAAATCTTGGTGCCTTGTGTTCATTTCTGTGTGTTCTATTATTTTCTGTTATTGGTTATATTTGCATGTAGTTTTAATTTCTGTTCGTGGTTTATCCTAACAGGCTTAACCTTCCAGGTTTGGTTCCTGGATAGGTAAAAAAAAGTCAGAGTGGATTTTGAAGCGCTTTTAGGCGTCTTCAAACTCTTTTTTTTTCACATCGCCACTTTTTGGCACACCATGATCCTGCACATACCTAGTGGTGATCTAAGATGCCTAAAAGTGACTGATATATGGAGACAAAATAAAAGAGCATGTATATGGGGATTTTTTTTTTTGTGAAGATTTTATTGATCTATGCAATGTCTTTAAAGCCATCTGCTTTACAAATTCAAGTGGAGTTGTATTTGTAGATAGTTAAAGGTTTGTTATTCAATGGTGAATTTAGTAGATAATTATTCAAGTTTTAATTTTCATACATGGAGAGTTAAAATGAAAATGCAATTGATGAATAAAACCTTATGGGGAATAGTGAGAAAGACACTTACAGATGCAAATAAATTATTGGAGTGGAAAACTAGAGATGATAAAGGCAAAGCCAAGGCTATTAATGGTCTTGCTATTGTAGATTTTGAACAAGTCACTTGGGGAATGTTGGCATATTATTATTACATTGCTTAGAATGACCTTCCTGAAAACTATCATTCAATGTAACTACCTTCAAGGTATAAATTTCCATGATCTCTTATTAGTATTTAAAAAAAATATATATATATATTCAAACAAAATTTTAGAATAAGGTGAATGTTGATGACAATAATCAAGGTCATATAGTTTCATGGATGAAAATAATTTCGCCAAGGGGATGATAGTTTTCCAAGGGAAAGATATTATGTATATGTCAGATTTAAGTTCAAGTGAATGCAATTTCTTATGACATGAATTTATTTACTCTCATCTATCAAGGGAAGGATATTCTTATATGTTAGATTCAAGTTCAAGTGACTGACAATCTTAGAAGTATGTCAGATTCAATCTTAAGTGAGTGACAATCTCATATCAAGTTCAAGTAAGTGGCAATTTCAATTAATTTTGGATTCTAACTCAATGTAATCATTTTCAAACAAATGGATAAACCAAGTTTATTGCATAGGTAATGTGTGCTATTATCAAAATTTCCTATGGACAAAAAAATTCATAATAGACAATATGTGTTATTCCAAAGCACCCAATGTGTGATGTTATCGAATTGTAATATAGACAAACAAGTATGTAACAACCAATGTGTGTTATTCTATTGCACCCAATGAGTGTAACAATGCAAGTTCATTACACCCAATGTGTGCTATTTTCAATAATTATGCACCCAAAGTGTGCTAATTCAAAAGGGACAATATATGTCTCAAACTGAGACCTATCAAACCAATAGGCTCATTATATAAATTTAAAGTTCATCAATGGACAACATGCTGAAATATAAAAGTTTGAACCCTGCAGTTTAGATCATATCACAGGTACAAGCTTTCAAAAGATGATTCCGATCAACCAACAAATGTTTCTAGTTGAGTTCAAAGTTTGAAGATTTTAGAATACTCCTAATTCTATGTAACCCTTTCTAATTAATGGGGGGATGTTAACATATTAATCATTAGGATTTAAAAGTTAGGTTAGATATTTTAGTTGTAAGAGTTATTTTATAGCAATTATTAAACTGCTATATGAATACCTTATTTATGTAATGAATCTTGATGAGAAAAATACAATAAAGTTTTGACTATTTTAGATCATATCATATTTGTAGACCTAACATCTTCTTATAATTAACTAGTCATTCTTAAATATGAAAAAGCAATGTTCATAAAAGTAGGAAAACTTCAATTGCAGTATTTCAATGGAGGAATGTTTTCCACAGAACATGCTAAATGCACTAGAGGGCCTTGAGGAAATAATTGATTGGAAAAAGATATTGACACTCCAGAACAAAGATCTTGCATAGCTCTTGACTATGTTTACATGTAGGTATTTGCTCTCTCATGTATGTTTACACTCATTAATTAATATGAACAAGGTGATTATTTTATGTGGTAGATATTGGAGTGAAAAGGGAATTGGATGGGGTAGGGAGGGCCTCTTTGTAGATCTCAATACTACAACACTGGGATTTCGAACCCTTAGGATCCATCGATACAATGTCTCCCTAGGTAGAACATTTCTTTCTATATCAGATATTGGTGGAGATTATTACTCTTTAAATAAGCTAGTTTTATAATGCTGACATGTTAAATACCTAAGAGGTGCTGAATAATTTTAAATATAAAAATGGACACTTCTTCTCTTGTGTTGACCAAAGACACATAGAGCATAGAAGCATAGTCAATCTATTAAGAGCTTCTATTCTTGCATTCCCTAGAGAAATGATAATGGAAGAAGCAAGGTTGTTTGCTTCTATATATTTTATTGTGACCAAGAGTCACCATCACCCATGCTTGGTACCCTCCTATTTTCAAACTAAGTCTCCATCCATAGATTCCCTTGTTTGGCAGAGTGCAAGTCAACCATCCACAAGGAAAGTCCAAAATGCCTAACTATTTTAAAACTGCACTTTCCACACTTCATGGAGGGGGATTTTACAATGGTGGGGGAATATTGTGTAAAGGATAGAATCCTTCGTTTAGCAGAAACCCCGCTCCTTGCAAATTACTGAGTGCACATTTGGCTTGTTTGTGGAATTTCTATCGTAGGTAATTAATCCATGACCACATTAAAATTGAGATGCACACATTTCATTCAGTGCACTTTTCACATAATGGAGGATTTTTATTTATTTTAACATGGATAAAATCCATTAGTTTCAAAAATCTTGCTCTTTGCTTGGTTGGAAGAAAGTTTTTGATTTTTACAACGTGGAATCCTTAATGAACTCAAATCCCAAAAGGAGAGAAAACTATCGAAGAAATCATTAAAATTTGGAAAACTTGAAATAATTTTAAAATTTATAAAATAATTTAAAGAATCACCCAAGTTTTCAAAAATTTGGAAAATTGAAAAATGTGAAAAGATCATGTGAAAACCCAAGATGTCCCAAAAAATTCCAAAGGAAAGGGAAAAGGAAGTTTGGAATCCAAAATCTCATGAAATTTCAAAATTCTTGAGGATGAAAATCCAAAATCTTGTGAAAAATTCCAAAAGCATAAAAAATCATGAAAATGTGAAATATTGGAAAATTTGAGAAAAATCTTGAATTTGAAGATGAAATCAATAAAAAAAAATAGAAAAAGAATGGAAAATTCTTCATGAATGGAAAAGCTGGATTTAGGAAAAAAATTTTAAAAATGATTTTCTTTCAAGGAGACTTTTTTGGATTTACATGGAAAATTAAATATTAGTTTTATTGATAATAATCCAAAAAATAAATATTGGAGAAAAGTTGGAAAAACAAATTATTTTTTCATTAAAACATGGAAATTAATTAAATATTGATTTTAATAGATAATAAATTAATAATTCAAAAAAAAAAAAATCAAATTGGGATAAAGGAATACTTAGTTTCATCTGGAAGCTAAAAGCATCAATAATGGAAACTCTTCGAAACAAACAGTAAAAAGTGACAAGTGGCACAAAAAATGGAAACCTTGATGGCTAAGTAAAGAAAGTACCTAATTTTAGCCTATAGCTTTAAAGAAATATTTTTTGATGGATGATTTATATAAGAAACCCTCTCATTCAGTCCTTCTCACACAGGAATTTGAAGAGCAAATTGAGAATAGGAATGAAATTCAAAGAGTTTGAAAAGAAGATTTTTGGTGAAATTTTTGAAATCATCGAGGAGTTTTCTAGAAATTTGCAACAAAAGATTTTGAAGCTTATAAAAAAGGAACCCTTTTTCAGTGAGTTGTGGAAATTGCATGTTTCTCATAGAAATATTGAAAAGTGAATCTCGAGAGGAGTATGGAAATTTTGGTAAAAGTCCAAAATATTTGTCTTATGGACAAGTGGTATCTAATTTTTTTATACTTTATTTGCATAGTCTTATGTATGGATATTTTCTATTTTGTAGGAAAAGAGAATGGTAGAACCTAGGGGAATAGGAGAAACATGCGGACAATTAAAAAAAAATGAAAGGAGAAGATTCTATCTTGAATCAAAAATTGTGTCAAAGTAGGCACAAAATGGAGATACAAGCGTCAGTGGCATCGATTTGAGAGATTTTAACTAGAGAATGCTTGGATACAATGATCATAACCCACCACACCTAGACACAAGAATTGTGAGAAGTGGAATTGTTGTTGTATCTAGTTTCCCTCCTTTTCAACATACAGAGTTAATTGTGGAATGTACCACACACTACAGTCTAAGGGACAGAACCATCAAGGTTTTTGAATGAAATATTCTGGCAGATTTTTCTGCAGCATTCATTTCTAAAATGTTTGGAATTCCTTCTCACCCAAGGATGGTCACAAAAACATAGGAGTAAGCATTGAGAATATACACCTCCAGAGTCCATTTCTTTGATGAAATAATCAACAAAAGATGGTTGAAAAAGAATAGATGAAATCATTTTATCATTCCTAATGAAACAATATGGTTCAACTTGCAGAGAGAATATAGTGACATGATCATGATGTTGAGTTGCATATTTGGCATGCCTTATTCTTATAGATTTTAATCTTGGATGTGGTATTTTTTTGAGCAGGTGATGGAGGAAGGCGACAAAATAGATTGGGCTGGGCTTATTATTTATAATTTGAATGAATAGTTAATGAATCTAGAGAATACAAGGAAATTTTACACGAGCTCTTATGTCATCTACATGCTAGCACAAAGAATGAATTATGATGGACTATGATGCAAATAATTGATAGGAAATGGAACCCAACACCTCAAAGTTCATGAAGGCTACCCACAGTTGCATTTATATTAAAAGAATGATTACATGAGGGTTAATGATATATTTTCCTTGTGAGTAGTAAGAACACTACAAAAGAGGGTACATATGAGATTGTCAGTGGGTGTGATGAAGTTGGTCAAAGAATATGGTGCTTGGTTCATTCAGTTTCCCACGTTTTCATACATTCAAGTTTAGGGATTCTCCATGGAGCCATACAAACTTCCCAGGATCCCAATGGACAAGATGGTCTTGTTAGAGCTTACTCAACAACTTACAGCCTATGACAAGATTCAAAAAGGGAAGAAGAAGTTGGGATTATAGTTCCCAATTTCCATAGGAGAATGAAAAATTCAAGTATGCCCATGTCTAAAGGCTATAGAGAGATCATTAGATGAGCTCCACTTCTTCCATCTTTCACTTTACCCAAAAAGGAATGATTTTGATCCTTACAACAAGATCTCCTTAGTGGGAGGATCAAAGTACCAACACAAGGTTCACCTTGAAGAATTTTGGGAAAATGCGGCAAATGAGAATGAAATTAGAAAGAAAATGCATTCAAGATTACCATTGAACATTATTAGAACATGCAACATATCTAGGGTTCCTGATCAAATGGAGGAGGACCCAAATGTGATGTGGAATGAATTCAATATGGAAATGACAGCTCAACCATATGATTGGAAGAGGAAAGAAGTTACAGATCTAGAAGCTCTTTGAAAGCTAGTCTTAGATTTTACAAAGTGGTGGATTAAGCATAAGCTTGAAAAATTAGTTGCACCAGCTAATGGATTCACATATAAGTTGCTTGGTGATAGACCACTTGGGGATGAAAGATCAAGATAACTATCTAAGAGGACTATTGAGGAAAGAGGAACTCCATCTGAGGATGCACGAAGCAAGAAAGGGAAGGAGGTATCTCTAGAAAAGATCCTAGGATTGGGGAAGTCATCCAAGAACCTCAAAAAAAGAAGCAGAAACATGGGAATGCTCCAACTTCTCTGAGTCACACTCCAAGTGTTGAATAGCTAGAAAGATTTGAAAGGTAGGATAAAGGGACAAGTATAAGGAGATTTGAGAAGGAAGAAAATCTGGGTAAGCCAATTCATGATAGACTAAGTATAAATGCTTATGAAAAGTCCATGCAAGAAAGAGGGAGACATCAAGATATCACTGCAGATGAAAGTCTTGCTACAATCTTAGAGCGGGAAATGATTAATAATGAAGATGGTGCACTAGAGGAAGAAATTCTAGAAGAAGTAATACATCCTCCAAATGTTGAAGCCATAGTTCTTGAGGTTACAGTGGATAGTCCAGGAGGAGAAGAGGAGATTGACATTCGAGTAGTCCAAAGGAAAGAGCAATTGATGATTCTAGGAGACCAAAGTATAGCCATTTTGGATTGATTGAGGAAACAAATTCAATTGCATCAACAAAAGGAGATTGATCTAGCAATTGAATTATAGAAAATTTTGGACTGATCAAACTGATCAAAAGAGCAAGTAAGAATATATACTAAATTCATTAGAGGAGAATCGAGATCTAGAATCTTGCAGATTGTGACTCCCACCGTTGACAAAGGAAAAAATTATATTTCTTGAGATGAATATCATGTTATGGAAATAAATCTTGGTCAGGCCTCCTAAGAGAAAATATTAGAAAAATTTGATGACTCTACATAGGCTTCAAAGGATAGGCTAAAGAAAGTAGATGAAGGGTATGAAAAATAGAAAAGAGAAATTAGGGATTTATGTCAATACATCAATAACTTGCCTCATCCAGTAAGAGAGGAAGGTCCATCATTTTTCCCTCCAATAGGTGTTTCCATTGGAGTGGTAAGTGATATTGATAGAATCAAGTGGACTACTCAAGGTGCAAAAGTTTGGGTTGAAGGAATTTAGGAGGTAGCCTTCAAACATGTAGAAGAATTAGTGCAAGTGCACAATAGGGCATTAGCCATACTCTCTAGGATCCAGTGCATGGAGGAATCATGGGTGGATGAACATATTTACCAAGAATAGGTGATTTTTGACATTCAAAATCTAATAGGGACCCCAAAGCAAGAATTAGTCGATGGTTGAGTTATCAACAAGTGGGATGTCTATGAATTTATTCAATGGTATAGTGTAGTGATCATAGCTAAGGAAATATTTGAGAGCTTTACCAAGGCATCCACCCGATGGAAGAAGATTTTTTATAACATCAAGCAAGGAATATCAAACATAGTTGCGTTGTTGTTATCACAGAGATTGGTAGAAGAAGAAATGACAACTGATAATCTGAAAGTCAAGTTCGAGGAATTCTTTCAACTAAATGTCTATGAAAGAGATGATTTTGAGAACTTCTCCATCTTCTCAAATACAATGCACACTACTAAGGACCTACTACCAGATTAGGATGAAAGCTTGGGAAAAGTAGAAAGAGTAATTACAGTTATAGAATTCAAGCAAGAATCTACACCAAGCATCAATAAAGAGGAATTGGAAATAGTGTTAGATTGATTTCGCTCCTTTGGGCAGGGGAATCAAGGATAGATGTATTTAATGCATAGAGGGTGTTCTTAGGGCTCATCTATTATGCCCCACTCCTTCCTAAATGAGCATGCATAGTGGGCATTTATTACCCACTATAGTAGTGGATTGGTTGTTGCGTGAATGTAGATTCCTTTCCTTTGCCCTAACCCTAATTAGGGTTGACGTGGCATGATCTTGGCCATTAGTTATTGTGATCATCCAGACCACCTATTGTAATCGAGGAGCTATATAAAGGCCTCATTTCTTATTTGTAGAGAGAGATTTTATTAGATTATTGATATGAGCTACTAAGATAATAAAGTTTTCATTGGAGCTTGGTGAATACTTGATGTTTCTTAGTGCTTGCTTCTTCTCTTAAATTTCTTCAATTAGGTTAAGTTTAGCCTAGTTAGTCTGTGGTGATTAAAAAGAAGAATATGATGGTGTATTTCTGTATTTCTAAGTTCATACTTTTGATATTTTAGTGATTCTAACTCATCATGCAAAGTTAGCCTAAACCCCTTTCATGCATATTCTTAACTTCTATCATTTGTATACATTGTTCTTTATTATGGCATATGTGGTGATATGAAAATATTTGGCATAACTCTTGAAGATTGCACCAATTCATGTGTAGTTGTTGTATAACTTGGTGAAGTGAAATTCAGTAAATTGAGGAATTTGTCTACTAGAGTACTATTTGTTGTTATCACTACCCTTAGGATTAGAATAGAATTCCTAAACCCTATCTTATTGAATTTCTACATATTTTGTGAAAATTCTAAAAAAGTACTTCATTGAAAAACCTTAAGATAGCTCCCACATCCAATATTGCTTGAAATGAATCTGAATAAACATGTAATGCCCCTTGTGATCATTAGAAAATCACATCAACCACCGATCTTATCCATAGTTAAGACCTAACATTAAAGGAACCTTGAAGTCATTGTATGATCTTCTAGCAATCTTAGCATACACGAGACTTTATTCAAGAGAGAATAAGATATTTTTGTATTTTGTTCTACTATTTGGTGGGTCATAAAACACACATAAATAGAAACTGGGGCTAGAAGGAGAGCCTTAACTAAAATATTTTATAGTAGTTTCACATACTAGAGAACATTAATTCATCCTCACCCAAGGTACACCGAAGATCCTTGAGATTCACCTCGGGAGTGCATGAACTACAAGAGTTGGATTTTGATCCAAACCCTAGGTGAGGAAATAAAGAAGCATCTACAAGTCAAAATTCACCAAGTGTAGCTGATCTTGCAAGGATATTCCAAGCTCCACCACCTCAACATCAAGCACAACAATCAAGCCAAGGAGGAGTTCCACCAGGAGCTACACAAATTCAATAGTTATGTGTGCAAATACCTATACAAGTTGTTTCACTTGTAACTATCCAACAACAAGTTCTAGTAAGGCCCAACAATGGTGTCCACAAAATGCATCACGCCTTGCAATGTTTTCTACATACAATAATATGCCAAAGAATCCTGAAAACTTTTGTTCTAAATTCTTTGTGAATGATCTAAACCACACTAGTGATGAGCACATTAAGATTTTTTAGGATACCCTCTAGAATAGGAATGTACAAGATGAGGATGTTGCATGCATACTATTCCCTTATTCATTAGGTGAGGAATCATTTTACTGGTATATCAACCTACCTTCAAATTCAATATAGACTTGGCAAAAATTGAAGGATGCAGCTTGGGAAGTATAGATTTCCTATAACCACTGCAGAATTGTATAAGTAGTTTATCGAGATAAGGAGACAAGAATGTGAACCAGTTGGTGCTTTCAATAACTAATTTCAAAAGACTTATTTAAGATTATGTGATCCATATCGCATAGAAGATGATGTAGCACAACTTGTCTACTATGTAGCCCTAGACTGTTTCACTTCTATGTTTGTTTAAAAAACTCATTTGTCTCCTACAAGTTTGATTCAAGCATATGCTGAGGTGGAGAAAGTTAGTTTACAATCACTTGCAACTACAAATGGAGCACCCAACTATTTTGGAAATGAAAATACATTAAACAAAGGAGCTTTGAATTATGCTCTAACTATCAATCCAGTTCCAGCCCCTCTGAACCAGTTGGTGTTGCATCTTGGAGCACCTATGTCATAGTGTAGGCATACTTTTAGTACCCCTATTTCAAAACTTCGATTATTTGGTTGTCCTGGTCAATTTTCTCATAAGTTGCCTAAACTTTCTTTAAACATGATGTTGTAAAAGATGAAGATCATAATCTTGAGATGCAGATGTAAAATTTTTATGCCTCAGATTCAAAAGGTCAAATGTCCGAGTTCAAATCCAGATCTATATCTATAGATTCAAGCATGCAAAAACAAGATTTGGGATTGCAAAATTAGAATTGAAACCCAGAACTGTGGAAAATTAGAAATCTGGTATCATTTCTCCCTCTGAAATTTGAAGTTGTTAATGATAAAGCCTGTTATTGGTATGATGTTATTTCACTTCCAAAAGCTTTTCAATTTTTTGATTATGTTCATTCTGATTTGAAAGATGATATCCTTGCTGAGAGTGGTAATGGAGTAAATGGATGTGAGTGTTTTCAAGAAGTGCTTTTAGAATCACTTGAATATTCTACCAGTCTAGATTTGAAAATTGATATCCTTGTTATAAGTGACAAGGTTGAGGAGAATATATGCAAGTATGATTCAGTGATGTTTGCAGAGTCCAGTGAGTTTCCTTCTTCACCAAACAGGATAGAGAATGTGAAAGACAGTATGCAGATAAATACGGAGCAATCAAAAGTATATGATGAGGCATGGCTATTTGGCAAAGTTCTATGGGTTACTATGTTACAAATAGCTTTTGGACTCAAATTCAGTAGTCAAGGATTGGCTAGAAGATATCAATGTTGTTGCAAGCTAGTGAAGCATTCTCCTCTATGCTGAAAGGGTTCATACTTCTCTCTTCTTGTAAATGGTCATGTATGAATCTTTCTTTGCTTTTGGTCTTGTTGGTGAGGTCTCCTCACCTTTTGTAAATAAGTTTTCTTCCCATTTTTGGTGTGTCTAGTGTAGTCCTTCCTTGCTTTTTTGTTTTGGTTGTTTTTCTCTTGCTTTGTTTCAGTCTGCCCTGCTCCCCTCTGCCCTTCCTATATGCACTTTCTCATTGATCTTTGGTCTAGACTCAATAAACAATTTCTTAAGGCACTTGCTTAACCAGAGATGCTGGATTCTCTATGCACCTTTCAGTACATATTCCCCAGTCGGAGCCAGCTATAGGCATACTTTTAGTACACCTATTTCAAAACTTCAATTATTTGGTTGTCTTGGTTGATTTTCTCATAAGTTGCCTAAAATTTCTTTCAACATGATGTTGTAAAAGATGAAGATCATAATCTTGAGATGTAGATGTAAAATTTTTATGCCTCAGATTCAAAAGGTCAAATGTCAAAGTTCAAATCCAGATCTATATCTATAGATTCAAGCATGCAAAAACAAGATTTGGGATTGCAAAATTAGAATTGAAACCCAGAACTGTGGAAAATTAGAAATCTAGTATGCATTTCTCCCTCTAAAGGCAAAACTCTGCCATGGAAAGATAAGAGGTAAAAATGTTTGCTAATTGCTTCTCCAGTCTCATTTGAAGTATGGAAAAAGATCATTTGTCTTGAGGGGAGAAAATCATTGAAAATCTGACAAAGTTTTACAGAAATGAAAAACTCATGATCCACTACACATTTCGAACACCCTATGAAACTTTTCGCTATGGATAAGCTATTTTCATATTTTTTGCCAAAGAGAAGGATATAGTTAAAACTTCACTAATGGATTCATTTTAGATGTAGTGAAGAAAGTTATAGCTGCCATGACTATTGGTTAGGAATCAGGAAGGAGTCAGATGCTTTCATGGCTACCCGTGAATATCTTGTTATTGCCATCCAAATGTTGGAATCTATAGATGTGGTCAATGATGTTCTTGATGGTATTGACTGCATTATGCTTAGTGGTGAGAGTGCAACTAAGTTTTGTGTGCCTGCACTTCCTATCATCATGGTAGCAATTATTGGCATACTCTATATTGGTTGTGGAGTGATTGTTGCAACTTTCATTGTTTGCTATGCCCTTACATCATTTATCTTAGATCATGTAAGTGGAAACCTTTAATTGCAGAATGATGGGAAGCACTGTGTGAAATCAATGGTCCTTACTGTATCTTTTTTTTTTTTTTTTTCTTGTGCTTTGGAATTGGTTTTGCATTGAACATTGTAGCTATATTTAAAGGGTCATTCGTTACTATGCCTTTTGGTACCATGGAGGTGATTTTTGTAATATGGGCTAAGATGAGAGGACTATATTCACATACTTTTGGATTTCTTAGAGGAATACACTATGTTATTCTAGTCGCGCATGTTTGCCAGATGTTTCAACAAAGCTCTGTCATCAGATATTGATCGACATCATTAAAAATTATTGTACCAGTGCACCCCTATGCCTATTGCAGTTACAATGTAACAAGAAGCATATTTTCCAAGCTCAAGTAAAAATTTTTGTGTGGCTGCATATCATAAAAAGTTGGCAGTCTATAGTGGAGAACATGAAACAGTGAAATGCTCGTGTAAATAGAGGATAATGTTCATTCAAAGTCAATGATGAAGGCTCGATATGTAAACTATAAAGTTCAAAAGAAACCATTTACACTAAGATAGCTCAAACATTATAGGAAAAGTCAAACTTTAGAAAAATTGAGGCCTCAAAAGATTGAGAAATAGAGAATTAGACAATTGGGCCTAGTATATTTGTTTGTGTCTTGCCAATAGATACTGAATCACTCCCTGAAATAGAAGAAGTTTCTGAAGCTTCATATCTGGCCAATGAAATCACATCCAGAGCTATGAGACAGTGATGCATATTTTTTGTAGGTAAAATGAGAAATCGTCCAAAGAGTAAGACTTTGACTTGCTGGTGCATAAAGTTTTACAAGCAGATATCAATACAAAAATTATGTTCAATTGTCAAATGGGATGCGGGTAGACAACTACTAGGATTGTTATTGGCACATTGGCTTACCTCCACCATAGTGGAGAATCAAGAATTCCAAGGATGTATTCAATGGGAAGAGGTGTTGATAGACACATGGATAGGCATTTTGATTGGATGTGATAGTTTGTCAAGTGCTAAATCTTCTTTCTATGGCTTCTTCACTCGCTCCATTCATTGCACCACTATTGGTGATGGAACCACCTGAAATAACCTCATTTCCCACCTAGGTCAGAAACCTCTTGTATGAGTTGATAAAAAAAAAAAATCTTGAAGAAGGCCTTGCTACTTCTATCATGAGGGAGGAATATGTAAATGTCAAAGATATGGTAGATGTAACTAGTGAATACAATGTTGTAATATGCCATCATTGTCACCATTATCATTCTCCACCATTGTTTGGTCGATGTTATATTGTAGTTCAAGATTGATATCATGGAAATAGTTACAACAATGATCATTGAACTCGGGTAGTAGATATGAGCAGAGGAAATGATGCGACTCCAGAAGCCCAATGGATTCAGCTCAAATGTTGGTTAGAAATGAATAGTTTCAGAATTGAGAAGTCATTATTCTTGTATTCCTTCATCTGTGGTGACTGTTTGAGTTCTCAGATTTGAAAAGTCTTTTTCTTTTTATTTTGTCTCTTTGTATTCAAAGAAGAGGAAAGGTCATTGGCTCTTATGAGCTTGTTATTGTAAAGATCTATAAATTCTGTAAAGTTTTCAGTAAAAAGGGTCGGCCTCTTCTAGATATAGTTAGAGAGCTGGAGTAGGAAAAGGGGGGGCATTTTTAGTTTAGATATTTCATTTCATTGCATGTAGAGGGTTCAGCCTTTTCTACATACAGTCATAGCGCTGGAGTAGAGGGGGTAAATTGTTGATCTAACAAGACTTGATATTGTAGAGTCAATAAAGGGTGTTTTATGTCAATAATTTATGTTCCAGTTAGTCAATTAGATGGTTCCTTCTCTTAATCTGAGTTACAATAGGAAGGAAAGGATTTCATTCTTTTGTTGCAAAGATGTGAATGAACCTCAGTAAGATGTGCTATGGGATTTTCAAAGAGGAACTAGTTAGAAGCTCTTTATGTTTCATTTACATTTCTGTAGGAAGTTGTTGAGTATATGGATTCATAAGAAGTGTGAGTTCTATTGCTTGGTTTATAGATTAGAAAGTTTTTCTTGGCTAGATTAAGTCCTGTTTAGGCTTAATTTAGTTTGCCTCTTCTTCTATCGGGTTAAGATCATACCCCGCATTAGTTTTAGGATCAAAACATAATTCATTGAATATTCTTCACATAGGGAGCTGTACCTTAATTCAGAGGGAAACTAGTTATTCTCAAAAATAGCTTCCCAACTATTGTGTAAAGTTGTTCTTTATTACAAATTGGGCAAATTGAAAAGAGAGTCAGAAGAAGAACAATTTGTTTACCAACACATAGGAAATGCCGACTTAGCCAATTTATCTCTAGAACAAATTCTACAAGGACCCAAGGGGAAAAACATGAGATGAGAGATTTTATTGAATAAGTGAAAAATTTGTCCACTGAGGTCACTTAGCTTAGAAATTAGAATAATCACTTGCAAAATGCACAAAGGAATTATTAGTCATATAAAGGTAGCAACTGTGGTTATCAAGGGAATCCCCCTCCACATCACGATAGTAATTAAAGACACAATCAAGGATTCAATGAAGGTAATCAAGGATATCGTAATAATAACCAAGGTCATCAAAGAAGATCATGGAATTCTAATCAAAATAATGGGGGGATACATCGACCATTGGACAACCCTCCATCTGAGAGTTGCCCAGCTGATACTATTTTCTTAGTAGAAGCTACACTATTTGGTTGGTGTAGATTACATGAGACTAGTCAACATTCCAAACAATGTCACAAATTTCAAAGAGCAGTAGATATTTTTAAGGGAGAAGTGAGGAACACTGCCACATCTAGGAATCCTCCTCCTGCAGGATATGAGATAGTGCCTGCACCAAGATATGACCAAACATTGGTTTTTGATGATTTTAAGTTTCTTCCTCCTAATGCTCAAGATTACATGCCAATACAAGCTAATAAGAAATTCCCACTAGCTTTAGCAAATGGTCTCATAGAGATGCCACATTATCAAGTTCTACCAGAAAGTCAACCTCCACCAGTATCCCCAAATGAATTACTACATAATGATGGATTTTTGTTCCCTCATCTATATAATAGTGTCTCAGTGGAAAGGACAAGTAAAGTGCAAGCTTCTCAAAAAACATCTGGGAATACTCTAATAGAGACATATTAAAGGAATTATAGTAACCATGATCCATTAATATTGTTAGTTCCTCTAAATAACTTTTCAACTCCTCTACATCCCAATGTGAACAATAATCCTAAGCCTCTCAGAGACTCACCTGAATAGTGACAACTCAAGAGCTCTCAAGGAGATAGAGGCCTATCTTTCATGATGAATTCTTCACAAAGTGATAAGGGAAAGAATAATCTTCAATCCTCTACTCAACAAGGAGAACATAGGCGATATGAAAATCTAGGACAAAAATAGACAAGAAGTCCTCCTGGAGAGGAATTGAAGAGATTGAGTTCTTATGTATTAGAGGAATTCAAGAAAATTAAAGTTAGTCTTCCATTATATGAATTGATGAAAATTTTACAAATTAGAGATACATTGTTGGGAAGTTTCAATGACACCCCCACGCAAATTGTTTCTCAAAATGTATCACATCTTCCAAGAGGGGTATCCAATGTCCAACAATACAATTTTGAACAAAAAACCAATGTTGCAAATGATGTATAACCATATGCATCTAAGCTTTCTCAAAATCCTTCAAGTTTCATTTGAATGGTACAAAGCTTTCAGGATGATCAAAAGGTTACATTGAAAAGAAAAATATATCGAAAAAATTGACAACCAGAAATGATGAGAGATAATTCTCCTATAGTGGAAAGTTCTTTGACAACACAAAATGGGAGAAATTTTGTGCATAACAATTAGACATTTGATTCAAAAGGGTAGAAGCTAGTGGTTTTTTACCAAGGAAAGGATGAACCCGCACCTTTCCTTGTATCTATTAGAATTTTTGGGAAAATGTTACACAATTGTATAATTGACTTTGGTGTAGCAAGCAATGTAATGCCTTTGGAAATATGTAGAGAGTTGGGATTGATTCAACTTCAGACTAACAAGAAGGTTACACAATTGGATGAAACAAAAGTCCCAGTCATGGGAGAGTTGAATAATATTTGCATGCAATTAGCCTCTAATCCACATGTTCAAAGTTGTATTGACATATCTGTTGTGGATATTCTTGAGGGATATGGCATATTTCTGAGTAGAGATTAGGCAAGGAAATTGAATGGTTATATTGCAATAGACTTTTCATGCATGTGGCTTCCATAGAAGGGAATTCCAAATCAGATAAGTATAGAGAGCACTTCAAGGCTCCGATTGTTGATCACTGAGTATGGAATACATAATGAGATCTTATTCATGGAAACCACTTTGGGATCATCTGTTCCCAAAACTAAAGAAGTTCTAATGTTGCAATGTTACAATCAAGTGGGTTGTCTTGATGTGACTCCATCTTTCACTAAGGTACTTATTATGGATGATTTAGAACCATCACTAAATGAAGGAATGTTTGAGAATTTTAGGAATTTTGTCCTAAAAAGTATCAAGTAGGAAGTTGAATTAGGAAAAGATGTATCCATTCAAAATTTTTTGTTACCCAACTGGTGTAGAATACATAATGCTTTTCATTTTGAGATATCATGTACCATGTGCAAAGATGAAATTGCACAAGAATCCAAAATGGTTCCACAAGCATGGATAGAAAAAAATGTGGCCAAAGTGAACTTGTCTTGTATGAAAATTTTAGAGCCACAATAGGAAAGAATTCGAGAAGGTGAAATAGGACAAGAAGAACATCATAAAGAATTCAAAGATTCAAAGGTAAAACTAGTCATATAATATGAAAATGATCAAGTATGGACCCTATCCTTTGATAGATCCAAATCAAAGAAAGGTAGTGGAGCTAGTGTTGAACTCATCAGCCCAATTGGAGAAACTTATTTGGCAACACATAGGTTGCAATTCCCATGTACTAACAATCTGAATCATTGGTCATTGGATTGATCCTTGCTATCCAAAAGGGTGCCAAAATCCTACATATATGTGGAGATTTAGACATAGTCATTGGATAGGTACACAAAAAATATACATGCCATGAAAAATTATTGGGTTGTTATCACAATAGAGTTTGGGACCTTATCAAAAGCTTTGATGCTTTCAATATTAAAATAACAAGTCGAACAAGAAATCTAGTAGCAAACACTTTGGCTCAATTTGCAAGTTAATTGGAATCATTACCCATGTATTGTGTGAAGAAATTCATGGTTGATCTTACTTTAGTGCCATAAATTCTTGACAACATCACAAATTTTCAAGTATTTGAAGATGATAAGCATATCCTCAATTTTCTAACAAGCTCGAGGGTTTTTGAAGAATAAGCCATAGGCGAAGGAGAACAACAACAAGCTCAATTTGAAATCAATAAAATTATGAATTTAAGGACAAATACCATTCCAAAAGTAATTATTGAACTAGAGAGAATTGTTTATGTAGACAAACTAAGTTCCCTCAAGTACCAAAGTACTAAAGGAGGGGAATGTGAAAAGGTAAACGTAGGAATGAGAGAAAACGTCAAGAATGTGTTTATTGGGAAAGTTTGTACTCCCACAGAAAAGGAAGAAATATTGAAGCTTATGAAGGAATTCCTTGATGTGATCAATTAGGGATATGAAGATTTGAAGACATATGATATGTCTCTCATTACACACACTATTCCATTAAAGCCAAATAGTAAGCCATTTAGACAAAGGTAAAGACCAATAAATCCATTGTTAGAACCACTAATACACCAAGAAGTGAAGAAGTTATTGTTAACAATAATTATATTCTCAATTTGACACTCAGCATTGGTCACCAACCTTGTCCCATTAAGGAAGAAGAATGGAGAGATAAGGTTGTGCGTGGATTTTAGAAATCTCAACAGAGCTTCAAAGAAGGATAATTATCTAGTGCCATCATTAGATGAAGTGATACAAGTTGTTAATGTAGACACCTAAAAACCTTTAGAAAATAAAGTATTTTTATTTTCTGAAAAAGTCCTGATGACATCATCATTTATTAATTAATTAATTTTTATGCCATTAAATCCCTTTATCTTAATTAAAAATATTTAATTAAGGAATCCCTCCCAAAAATGTTTAAATCTTATTTAAACATTATTTCCTTATTTATTAATTATTTAATTAATAAATTGACCAAAAAATCCCAAAATAAATAATTTATTTATTTTTTTCCCAAAAGTTGGCCAATTTCCTTAAGACCAATAACCTCTTCCAAAATCTTCTAATCCTTCTTTAATTTCAATTAAAGACTAATCTCATCATTTCCTACCCCTAATCCCAACTCAAAATATTTAATCAAGATTAAATATTAATCCTCATGTTTATTAAAAATATTTTAATAAATATCTTCTCAACACAAACCCTTGAAATAAATAAAACTTTATTTATTTCATAAAATCCTCATCCTAAGAAGTTCTAGACTCTTCTAGAAAGTCTTCATCCTCATCCTAGGAAATTCTGGACTATTCTAGAAAGTCTTTATCCTCATCCAAAGTCTAGACTCTTCTAGAAGATGTCTTTAAACCTAATCCTAATCCCCTCCTAACCTTGTCACATTCCCTAAACATGGGTTAAGAATTGCTAACCCAAGTCAAAGTTAAAAAATATCTCCTCCTTCACCCACCCTCATTAAATGCCATCCACTTGCCTATCCCTAAGCTAATCCTAAACCATCCTAATCCATCCTCTAATCATTTGCACAACCCTAAGCAAGCTTAAAACCTTCCTAATCAAGCTCAAGTCGAAATTTCTCTCATCACCCTCAAAATATCTCAACCATAAAACTTTATGAAGCCCACTAGGCCATAAATGACTCTTCCAAGCCCTTTTATTGCTCTGACAAGCCATTATGAGGGTCTTTATGAAGATTTTATCCCTTGAGCCTCCTTTGTTGACTCATCCTTCTCCTTTCCTCCAACCTCTTACCATGTGACATGTGTCACTCTTTGATTGGCTGTAAGGAAGCACAATCCATGTGCTCTCCTCTCATGCAATCTGAGCCCTCCATGAGCTTTTTCCCATCCTTGCATCTTAGCCCTCAATCCCTCAAGCCTCTTGCCTATAAATTGGATCCTTCCCCTTTGCAAAATAACACAATCCATGAAGTAAAGTCATAATGCCATTTTGAGAAGTCATTTTACATCAAAACCATACACTCACACCCAAATTCCAACTCCATTTGAAGCCCTTTTTGAAGCATAAGCTTGAGCATACATCCTATCTATTTAGACAAAGCTACTCAACAAGAGAGCTTCTCATTGAGAGAGCCCATTAATGGCTCATATTCTCAATTGAGAGCTCATCTTAGTCTATCTTGAAGTTTATGAATTTTTTATAGTTTGTAGAAGCTTTATTTAAATTTGGTTTCTATTAGCATACTAACATTGCTCATATACATTTTGGAACGCCCGGTGGAACCCCGCATGGGTCATCTTCATTAGCTTTTTTAGTCAAGTTTTGTATGCCATTTTCTGATTTTGGCTAATTTTTCTTATTTTTGTGATTGGTAGGATTGTATAAATTGGTTTTGTAGGTCCACATGAGCATGAACAAGACAAAGGAACTCATAGTATATCTCATAGTGTTTGTAGATTTTTCAAGCTTATAGGTGGACAAAGAACTTGGAATTCTTCTTCCTCTTCTTGTCTATATTCTTCTTATTCCATCTACTTCTTCTTCTTCTTCTTGTGGGAGATCTTGGCCATTTTTTTTAAGGAAGAAAAATGATACACACTTCTTTTTAGTGCTTAAAATGAACCCCCAAATCATACTTAAATCCATTAAAAACTAAAAATTTGCCAAAAAAAAAATCTTTTAACAAGAGAAACTAAACCAATCCAATCATTTGCATCCTTGCAACATCAAGGTTTTAGATGCTTTCATGCAAAGTTAGGAACACTTCATTTTTGGGAATTTAAAAAGAACTTCAAGTTTCCATTTCAAAAGGTTCAAAATCAACACTAAGTGCACACTAAAATCTAAATCAAACTCAAAGCATCAATCAAGGATAAAATGAACCCCATTTGCAAATATTTTAAAGTTCTTTTAAAAATCTCATGAAAACTAAGAGTTCTAAATGGTTGCCAAAAATTGTCCTAAAATCTTTGTTATTTGTTCCAAACAAATGTCTTGTTGCAAAATCTTGAATGTTTCTTAGGTTTTTCATGCATCAAAACAATCTAGGAATATCATTTTTGGGCTTAAAATATGCAAACTAGAACACAAAATCTTGAATGAAAACCAAAGTCGAAGGAGTCATTTTCACTTTTGAGTCCAAAAAAATCTTGAATGATCTAAGGTTAAAACAAAGCACTTAAAAGTTCTTAAAGTTACAACACACAAAATCTCAATCTTGAATGCTCAAAGGAAAAAACTTGAATGTTTAATCACTTGTCTTTGAATGCATGTTGCTAAAATCACTCTTGAGTGCCATGGATTAAAATCAAGTTTGTTCTTTTTATGAATGCATGATTAAAACAACAAATCCAATCTTGAATGCCATAGATCAAATAATCATCTTTTGGGGCATAAAAAGAATACACATTTTTAAAATCTTCTAAGTTATAAAAACTAATAAAGACGCTTTGAGTAAGTTTATAGTTGGACTCACCCTCTTTAATCACCCATCAATTTAACCATTGGTTGCAATCTCAATGCCATCTATGGGGATGGGTCTACCTAAGAGGGTGTTAAGTGCTCCACAAAGATGAAACTCCACTCACTTGGGTCTTTAGTCATTTTTCTAGGTTAGAAAATTCTTTGAATGCACATTAATCTCGCTCACACTTCATTTGGGCATAAAAATTGGACAAATCTTGACGTGGAGGGCCTCCGGGCGCGCACTTGAAATTGAATCTCACACACCTTTTTTTTGGGCTTAAAATAAACTCACACTCAATCTTGAATGCCTTAAAGAAAAATCAAACGATACTTGATGTGGAGGGCCTCTGGGCATGCGGGTTTACTTTCTTGTTGACCCTAACTCTTCTTCTTGTTCGCATTCTTCGATCGATTTTATTTTTGTCGACGCTTCAAAGTTGGAATAAACATTGTATCTTAAACATGAGTGCTTGCAAAGTCTAGATCAAAAAATTTAAGCGTCAATTGGAAAAGAATTTTGTCTTTTAACCCAAGATCATCCAAGTCTTCTCTCCCCTTGTCATCTTTCGAGGCCATCTTGGGTGCATAAGATTAGGATCCAAAATCTTGTCTTAGCTTTTTAGGAGGCCTGCTTAGGGATTTAATCACCCCTTGGGACGTCCTCAACTCCAATGTTCTGGTGGAGTATAAAGATCGGGAGGTGAATCCAAAGACATCTCTCTTGGGATCAAAATTTTGTCACTCGGGCTAAGCCTCAAGGAACTTTATACCCTTGAGAAGTGAAAGAGGAGAAGTGGGTTACCGCTCCTCTCGGTTGTGTGACATCTTTTTGGTTTCATCTATAGATTTGGGCCTCACATACCTTGTGTATATCGAGGACTCCCTAGCAAAACCAAATTTCATCCTTGTAGAAAGCTTCCTAAGATGTTGGTGTGTTTGACGTGCTTGCTCAAAACTTTTGTTTGCTTGTTTGTTCATAGCTTTTGAATGAATGTTTGCCAATTTTGGTCGAAATCCCAGAAAAGCAGAAATCTCCCAACTCAAGGCATACTTAGCGTAGTCACTGCCTTATTAGAAAATAATCCAAGCTCCCCCGATGCAACCGAATCTATCTAGTTCTTTGCCTTAGAAAAATCCCAAATCCAAAGTCCATCCAAATCATCCCCCCAGCCAGCTAGCAACCCAATCCAAAATCACCCAAGCCTTTAAAGAGTTGTTGTCACTTTGCTAGATTTTGCTACCCAATCAATCCTACCAATCAACCAATCTCACCAAGGTTATCCCTTTGACAGAGCATTGTCTAGGGTAATCCAACTTTGTCACTTGTATCCCTCATCACCTTGAGCTAAAGGTTGGGATCCACAAGTGGTCAATCTCGTGTCATGCCCATAGGATCATTAGTCTATCCTTAAGTTGACACAATCTCCACCAATCCTGCACATAGGAAAGCAAAACTCTCACTTTTTGACAGCATGCCCTTGAAGTCTTCCATCCACAGGAAAGCCAAAAATCTCCAGCCAATCCTCCTTAGGTTTGTCATACAACTTTGACTCTCCCTAGGAAATCCTTCATCAGCCAATCCAAAATCTGAGCTTAATCCAAATCCGACCATGAGCTTTCGTGTTCATCCATATGCAAGGCCCCATCCCCATCCAAATCATCATCAAAACATGAAATCCCAAACCTATCATGATGTGTTTGGTCAGATTGTCCTTGCTCTTGCCACCTCCTATTCCAATGATGATGAAAACCTTGTTGACTATGACGGGTATATTGAAAGCCTTAAACATTCCCCCAAGCATCCCCAAAAATCCAAGAGTTATTCCAAACTATCTAGTCATGCCATTTGATATCCCAGCTTCTCCTCCATCACCCAATCAACCAAGCTTCCAATCTTCCACCCTCATCACACCAGCTATTCCTATCAATCCACCACCTCCACCTTCGACACATGAATCTCCAAGGAATCTCCTAGAGGAAATACAAGAAAAGTTGCCTCCAACAGTCGATAAGCCATGTCATCTAATCCAACCATGTGAAGTAGTCAGTGATGAAGCTTCCCCATCTATAATATCACCTCCATCTCTCATAGCTACCATCCCAATACCATCCATCAAATTTCTTAAAATCCTTCCACTTCCCACAAGCGTCAAAATCCCACCACCCATCAAATTGCTCCAAATCCCATCCACATCTCCTCCTCCAAGCATTATCCAACTCCCATATAATGAACCTCATGCATCCACTCCCATCCATTCCTGTCAAGATCTTTTCCAAAAGCATGGTGAAATATCCTCCGATAGAATAGCAGATCCCGCCATCCCACTTATTCTCCTACATGATCCACTTTTACCATCCCCTCCATATCTAAATCCTACCATCTTACTTACTCCATCTCAAGATCCTTTTCCCTCATCCCACCCAACTCAAGATCCTATCCTCCCATCTCCTCTACTTCATGATCATACATCTCCCATAATCCATGATGATAGATCCATCGAAGAACTAATTATCATATCCGAAGCTCCAAATCCTTCAGCTAGTAATGCACTCACATCTTGTGTTCCAAATAATGAACATCATATTGAAAAAATAAATGAAAATGTATTTCTAGATATTGGTATCCCCGCTATTCCTACATGGTCCCAAGTCCTTCCATCTCCACCCCAAAGTTCCCATCCATCTTATTCTGCATCTATTTTGGGCCCTCATCCTACTTCTTATCTCCAACCCTCCATTTTGGGTCCATATATCCCTTATCTAAATCCCACACCCTTTCCATCCATTTTGGGTCCTTACATACCTAATATGAATCCTTTATCCCCTCCATCTATTTTGGGACCTACACCTTCCCTGTTTCCATCTATTCTGGGCCCATATCCTTCCTTCCCTCCATCCATTTTGGGAAATTATATCCATCCATATCCTATGTTCCAATCTATCCTTCCATCCCCTCAAATCCACCAGCTAGATCATCAAAGGCACTCACCCTTGAATCCCTTCCAACCTTTAAACCCTATCACTCCATCTCCTCCATGCTCTTGTTCCCATCCCATGGCTAATAGAAGCATATTGGATGCCAAAATACAAAAGCATAAATCCAAAAATCCACAAAAATCCAAGTCTCAACATGTCCCTTCTAAAATACATATTCAAAACAAGAAACATTTAATCCCAATCAAAGAAAAAGTCAAGAGGCCACAAAAGCCCAAGCTAAAAAAGTCAAAAATCATGTGGATACCCAAGATGCTCATAAAAGAAATGAATCTCAAAGAAAAATCTCAATTGGCATCCATTCATGCTACTCAAAAAGCCTCATATAAGCATCCTTCATCCAAATCCCCATATAAGCATCCTTCATCCCCCCCAATCCACTTTTAGTCCATATGCTTCTTATCCTAAATTTCCCATCCTCCATCTTCCAACTCTACTTTTATTCATTATCTTTCTCTTCCTCCATTTTCTCCTCAACCTCGCTCAAAACCATCTTTCCCACTACTTTATCACCTCTCAAGGTGTGTGCCAATGATGATCTTTCCATTTACCCACAAGCCTTATGTCTTCACATCCATTATCTGTCAAACTCCCACCCACCATTCCACTTGTTCAATCCAATCTTTTTCATCCATCCTACCAACATCTCTGAGCCAAAAATAGTTGAAGAAAGCCAAAATCATTCCAGCTAAGTCCAAAGTCAAAAAGTCAAGAAAAAAGTCAAGAAAAATAAAGCGTCCACTGGTGAAAACTTGGCAATTCAAGCGCCTTGGACAAGTACCATGATGAAAACTTGGCAAACAAGCGTCATGCGTAATCCAGCCATCCCCAACTTAGCCTATCATCCTCATGCTTTTGGTCACATCTTGCCATCTAGCTCCATCTTCCAATCTATCCACCTATCCTCCACCCTCCATCTTCCATCTCACACCATCCACTTATCTCCTGCAGCTTCAGCCAACCATTCCAGCTATCATCCATCTCCCTAGCCCCTTCAGCTTTTTTCATCCTAGCTTCAATCCTATCACATCCATCATAAGACCTTCTTCTGCATGTTATCTTCTGATTGGGGGCACTATATTCCTTGGAGATCTTATCTTGTCCATCCTCCCTTGTCATTGGTATCTAGCTCTAGGCTATCCTCATGCAAACCCAATGTCATCTCTTTATATCCATCATAATCCTAGCTATCTACCATCCTATCCAGCCATGTCATCCTACTCATCTAGCTCTCCTTGATCACAAAATCTCTCATCATCATTGGATGCATCCTGCCAAATTCATATCTTTCGCTATCACCCCACCCTTAGCTTTCGCATCTTGCACAACATCGAACCATCTCGCTATCCTATCATCTTGAGCTTTTGCCTGCTTGTAACTATCTTGGTTAGCTTCAGCTTGTAAATATCTTGGTCTGTCAGCTTGTACATCCTCTTTAGCTTAGTACCATTGTATCTATCCAGTGTTCGTGTCAGTTCATCCTTGATCAGCATCTTGCACCCATCACACATCTTGGTTAGCTATTACAATGCATCCTTTAGCTAGATTTCCTATCACCAAAGTGTTATCTTTCTTAGTTTAGCTTGCCAGACGCATCACTCATCCAAATCCACCAGCTTAGGTGCTCTCCGATAGGTCCTTGCAGGATATGGCTTTCCTCATGTCTGATCTTGGTCCGTTAGTACGTCGTCCTACCCATCTCGTTGGCAAATGGTTTTCTTTTGGATTTTCGCTTTCTTTTGATTTGGGATCTTCCCTTTTGGGTCTTGAAGTATCTTTTCCAAGAAATCTCCTTGTTCCCTCCTCAAGGTTGCCACGATCTTCCATATCATGGTATCCTGCGAATGGGGCAATTAGAGCGTAAGGTCTTGATCAGGTCTTTCGTTTGTTTTTCTTTTTTGTTTGTGGGTTCTCCAATGTCGTTTCAACACTGCTTCCTCTAGGATTCATGTGTGATGTTGGGGCAATCCTTGCGTGTTTGTTTTGAGTTAGTTTATCAGTCCTTTGGACGGTTGGTGAAAAGGCCTTGATGTTCTTGGTAACCTTGGCAATTAACCAATAGTCCTATAGCAAATATAGTGCTCAACTACATGGTGGTACTTCTCTTTAAAGTATCCCCCCGCTCAAAAAGCTTCAATGGTTTTCCTTCATCTCCATTATCCCCCATCCATATCCAGCATCCGTCTCTCCTACCTTAGCTTATGCATCAGTATCTCTTTGAATCACTCATCACGCTTAGCTTTAGGGATCCACAATCCTAGTCTTAGGGATCCACCAATCCAAATCAATCCACCAAGCCTCATCTTTCGAGATCCACAATCCTAGTCCTAGGGATCTTCGAAACCCATCTTCCACCAATCTGACTCTTTGAAATCCTATTGCATCAGCTTTATAATCCCCTCATCCATCTCCCTATCCTGGATTCCTTTTTATAGCACTTCGCTCCTTCATCCTCCACCTTCCCTAAAGTCTTAAACTTGCTTCCTCTTGTGCATCTGATTCTCCTTTATCATTCTCCCATAGTGAGAGTTTGAGCTAATTCAGCCCCTTCTCTTTTCCAATCTGAGTTTCCTTGCTCATCCGAGATTCTTGTACTTTTCAAGAAGCCATCGAGCCTCGCTTTCTCTCCCCGCCGCCTTCTTTAGGGGGCATCTCACAGTCCATTCTCTCCTCTTGTGCTCTAGCCTTGGGCATCTTATTTTCTTATCTTTGATGCCATGCCACTTGCGGCATCACATCAAAGAGGGGCAAAATGTAGACACCTAAAAACCTTTAGAAAATAAAGTATTTTTACTTTCTGAAAAAGTACGGATCACATCATCATTTATTAATTAATTAATTAATTTTTATGCCATTAAATCCCTTTATCTTAATTAAAAATATTTAATTAAGGAATCCCTCCCAAAAATGTTTAAATCTTATTTAAACATTATTTCCTTATTTATTAATTATTTAATTAATAAATTGACCAAAAAATCCCAAAATAAATAATTTATTTATTTTTTTCCCAAAAGTTGGCCAATTTCCTTAAGACCAATAACCTCTTCCAAAATCTTCTAATCCTTCTTTAATTTCGATTAAAGGCTAATCTCATTATTTCCTACCCCTAATCCGAACTCAAAATATTTAATCAAGATTAAATATTAATCCTCATGTTTATTAAAAATATTTTAATAAATATCTCCTCAACCCAAACCCTTGAAATAAATAAAACTTTATTTATTTCATAAAATCCTCATCCTAAGAAGTTCTAGACTCTTCTAGAAAGTCTTCATCCTCATCCTAGGAAATTCTAGACTATTCTAGAAAGTCTTTATCCTCATCCAAAGTCTAGACTCTTCTAGAAGATGTCTTTAAACCTAATCCTAATCCCCTCCTAACCTTGTCACATTCCCTAAACATGGGTTAAGAATTACTAACCCAAGCCAAAGTTAACAAATATCTCCTCCTTCACCCACCCTCATTAAATGCCATCCACTTGCCTATCCCTAAGCTAATCCTAAACCATCCTAATCCATCCTCTAATCATTTGCACAATCCTAAGCAAGCTTAAAACCTTCCTAATCAAGCCCAAGTCAAAATTGCTCTCATCACCCTCAAAATATCTCAACCATAAAACTTTATGAAGCCCACTAGGCCATAAATGATTCTTCCAAGCCCTTGTATTGCTCTTACAAGCCATTATGAGGGTCTTTATGAAGATTTTATCCCTTGATCCTCCTTTGTTGACTCATCCTTCCCCTTTCGTCCATGTGCTCTCCTCTCATGCAATCTGAGCCCTCCATGAGCTTTTTCCCATCCTTGCATCTTAGCCCTCAATCCCTCAAGCCATGAAGTAAAGTTATAATTCCATTTTGAGAAGCCATTTTACATCAAAACCATGCACTCACACCCAAATTCCAACTCCATTTGAAGCCCTTTTTGAAGCATAAGCTTGAGCATACATCCTATCTATTTAGACAAAGCTACTCAACAAGATAGCTTCTCATTGAGAGAGGCCATTAATTGCTCATATTCTCAATTGAGAGCTCATCTTAGTCTATCTTGAAGTTTATGAATTTTTTTTTGTTTGTAGAAGCTTTATTTAAATTTGGTTTCTATTAGCATACTAACATTGCTCATATACAGGTAATGATTCTCAAATGATGTCATTTTTAGATGGTTATTATGGATATAATCAAGTGATGGTAGAAGAAGAAGAGAGACTAAAGACCACATTCACAACTAAATGGGGTACATTTTCTTATAGAAGAATGCCCTTTTCGTTTGATGAATGCAAGAGCCACTTTTCAAAGGGCCATGGATTATGCTTTTAGAGACTTGGTAAAGAAGTGCATCATCATATACATGGATGATCTCATAGTGTTATCTCAACATAGGGAAGATCACATCAGTTATTTGAAGAGAATCTTCCAAACATGTAGAAGATATGGGTTTTCCTTTAATCCAAAGAAATGCATGTTTGTTGTCATTAAGGGGAAATTTTTAGGACATGTAATATCAGAACATGGAATCTCAATTGATATTGAGAGCATCAAGGAAATAAAAAGATCAGATTGCCAGCTAGTCAAAATGAATTAAAGTCATTCTTTGGGAAAATTAACTTCGTAAGAAAGTTCATAACTAGATTTGCCAAGATAGTAAGGCCATTAAATGACATGTTAAAGAAAGAAGCAAGGATAGATTGGACACCTATAGCAAGAAATACATTCAAAGAAAAAAAGAAAGCAATTGTGGATGCTCTTGTTTTGTTGAGTCCAAACTACACCAAGCCTTTTTATATATATTCCTTTGCCTCAAAAGATGCTTGTGCAGCTATCCTCACCCAGAAGGTAGATGATTAGAATGAACATCCTATTGCATTCATGAGTTTTCCCTTGAAAGAAATAGAATTGAGATGTACTCGAATGTTGAATAACAATCTTATGCTTTGGTAAAACGAATAAATAAATTTTGACATTACATCCTAAGAAGCAAGGTTTATGCAATAGTTCTTGATGTAGTAGTGAAGACTCTGCTAATGCAGAATGAGTTGGGAGAAAGAAGAGGAAAGTGGATGGTAATTATTCAAGAATATGACATGGAGATACAACCAATGAAGTTAGTACGAGGACAAGCTCTACCTCAAACCCTGTCTATAGTTAGTTCTAGGTTAGTGCAACAAGTATATGTGTTAGAAGAAGTATCCCTAGATGAATGGTACGATGATAATGTTCATTACTTGCTAAACCATAAGCATTCATCACACTTGACTTCTGTTCAAAAGTGTTCATTGAGAATGAAGAGTCAAAATTTTATGCTTCAAGGATCTGTGCTAAATAGAAAGAACCATGATGGGGTTTATTTAAGATGTGTTGAAAAAGAAGAGGTTGGACACATCATTGAGCATTTTAATAGTAAATATGGAACTAGTCATGGAAGTGGTTTGGCTATGGCTCATGAAATATCAAGAGCAAGTTATTATTGGCCAACATTGGTTAAAGATACTTATGAACATGAGAAGACTTGTCACACATGTCAAATAGATATGACATGTGAAAGAAATCCCGCTATGCCATTACAACCTATTATTGAAGTAAAGCCATTCACAAAATGGGGATTGAATTTCATCGATCCCATCAATCCACCATCTTCAGGACACCACTAGTATATCTTGACTGCTACAGACTATTGCACTAGATGGACTGAGGCTCAATCACCAAAAAAATTGCAAAACAGAGGTCATTGTCAAATTTATTGAAGAAAACATCATTACCAGGTTTGGATGTCCCCATGCATTTTTATGTGATAATGGGCTAGCATTAAGATCCTTGAAGTTCTCAAACTAGGCATTTGACTATGGGATCATACTGAAGTTTTCATCAAACTGCTATCTGTAAGGGAATGGATTGGCAGAATCAAAAAATAAAAATCTATTGAGTGCAATAAAGAAGTTATTAGACAATAATACATAGATGAGATTTGTACTTTGGGCAGATAGGATTAGAATAAAGAGTTCTTTAGGGACATCTCCATATCATTTGGTATATGGACAAGATCTAGATTTTCCTATCCAATTAAGGATTCCAACATTATGATTCATGGGATATTTTATGGAAGGAGAAGAAAGAGTGAAAAAATGTTTGACTCAATTGTTGCACTTGGAGGAAAAGAGAGACGAGCCATTGGAAAAGTTTGCTAAACATCAAGGAATTTTCAAGAGATGGTTCGAAAAAATGGCGTAGGTTAAAGAATTTCAAATTTCAAATCTGGTACTTTGCTAGGATAAGGCACATGAAAAGAAAGGTGGACATGACAAGTTTGACAATTTGTGGAAAGGTCCTTATCAAATTTTTGAAATTTTGGGAGACAATGAATTGAAGCTTAAAACTCTAATAGGAAAGGAAGTCTGATTTCCTGTCAATGGGAAATTCTTGAATCATTATTTTTTTCCTTAGGTTTTCTTTGTGAAGCCTAACTTGTACATAGTTAGTTTAGATTTTCCTTCATGGTGTGTTTTTTCTTTCCTTTTAGTTAGGTGGGGATTTTGGTTTGTCTCCCCTCTCCTGTTCAGGAGTTTTTGCTTCGCGTAGTTTAGGTTTTTTTCCCTTATTTTTTGGGATTTCATTTTCCCTAAGTTGTCTTCCTCAGGTAGTTTGTTTTTCATTTTGCTTTTCTTTTGGTTTTGGCTTCAGTTTTTGCTTTTGCTAGGTAGCTCATAGCTATGAGAATCTCTTTTAGCGATTGGAGTGGTGTAGTGATTTGGTTACTTCATCTGAAGATTTCACTGAGTTTTTTTAATTTCATTTCTTGGATAACTATTATGAAGAGCATTAGAATCTTGGCCATCCTTCATATATTTACATTGGGTTGGAAAACATACTTGACTTGGAAGGTTAATCATACATTGTGTCTTGACACCTAAACTTCGAGGTTTCCATATATTTCACACATTTAACTATTGCTCTAAGTCCATTTATGTTTCTTGGGAAAGGTCATGACTTGTGAAAATTTTAAAATCTTGCTTCAACACCACTATAACTCCTAAACCCATGGTAAGCTTCATTGCTTACAAGCCAAGAGAAAAGAAAGAAATGAAATACCAATTCCAAAGGAACATAAAAGAGAGAGAAAAAAAGAAAGATGAAATAATAAGATTGGCTTTGGTGGTATCCGTAAATCTCCATAGGTATTTGAAAGAATAATTCACCGAAAGTGGACCAATCTCTGTTGGTTCTATAGAAACAACTTTTTTAGGGCTATGAATGCCTAATTGGCAGTGGGGCAATGTCTAGGATGCTTTTGGAGTCTAGAGGAACCAATAACTTGTCATGATCAATCTTAAGGTTTTTGAGTAGTCTTGTTGAGTTGGAATTAATACATTTGCACATACTTAGGTTTTCACAGAGTAAATGTGTTTTGATCCAATATATGATTATTCTCTCCTTTTGAGCTTCTTTTCTCTCTTATTGATGACATAAGATTGAGAAACTAGAGATTCTAAGTTCAAGTTATGTTTTATCCTTGAAATGTTTGTAACATTTCACCCATCGAGTCACCAAATGTTGTGACCAAGAGTCACCATCGCCCATTCCCCCTATTTTCAAACTAAGCCTCCATCCATAGATTCCCTTGTTTGGCAGAGTGCAAGTCAACCATCTACAATGAATGGTCAAAATGCCTGACTATTTTAAAACTGTGCTTTCCACACTTCATGGGGTGGGATTTTACGATGGCAGGGGAATATTGTGTAAAGGATAAAATCCTTCGTTCAACAAAAAAACCTCGCTTCTCATAAATTATTGAGTGCATGTTTGGCTTGTCTGTGGAATGTCTCTCATGGATAATTAATCCATGACCACATTAAAATTGGAATGCACATCTTTCATTTAGTGCACTTTTGACATAATGGAGGATTTTTATTTATTTTAACATGGATAAAACCCATGAGTTTGAAAAATCTTGCTCTCCACTCGGTTTGAAGAAAAAAATTGATTGTTTGGGAGTGGAATCCTTGACAAACTCAAATCACAAAGGGCAAGAGAAGTGTCAAAGAAATCATTAAAATTTGGAAAACTTGAAATAATTCTAAAATTCATAAAATAATAAAAAAAACCCCAAGTTTCAAAAAATTCAAAAAATTGTAAAAAATGTGAAAAAATCGTATAAAAATCCAAGATGTCCCAAAAAATTCCAAAGACAAGGGAAAAGGAAGTTTGGAATCCAAAATCTCACAAAATTTCAAAATTCTTGAGAATGAAAATCCAAAATCTTGTGAAAAATCCCAAAAGCATAAAAAATCATGAAAACTTGAAATATTGGAAAATTTGAGAAAAATCTTGAATTTGAGGAGGAAATCGATTGGAAAGGAAAAAAGAGAGAGCAAAAGAATGGAAAAGTTGGATTCGGGAAAAAGCAAAAATAAAACAATTTTCTTTCAAGGAGACTTTTTTGGATTTACATGGAAAATTAAATATTAGTTTTACTGATAATAATCCAAAAAATAAATATTGGAGAAAAGTTGGGAAGAAATTTTATTTTTTCATTAAAACATGGAAATTAATTAAATATTGATTTTAATTCATATTTAATTAATAAAAAATTTAAAAATAATCAAAATGGGATAAAGGAATACTTAGTTTCAGCTTGAAGCTAAAAGCATCAATAATGGCATCTTTTGGAAACAAATAGTAAAAAGTGACAAGTAGCACAAGAGATGGAAACCTTGATGGCTAAGCAAAGCAACTACCTAATTTTAGCCTATATGTTTAAATACATCTTTTTAGAGAGATGATTTATATAAGCAACACTCTCACTCATTCCTTCTCACAAAGGAATTTGAAGAGAAAATTGAGAATAGAAATGCGATTCAAAGAGTTTGAAATGAACATTTTTGGGGAAATTTCTAAAATCCTTGATGAGTTTTCTAGAAATTTGTTAGAGAGGATTTTGAATCCTATCATAAAGGAACCTTTTTTCAATGAGTTGTGGAAATTGCATGTTTCTCATGGAAATATTGAAAAGTGAATCTTGAGAGGAGTATGGAAAGCTTGGCAAAAATCTAAAATCTTTAATACTTTCTTTGCATAGTCTTATGCATGGACATGTTCTATTTTGTAGGAAAGGAGAATGGAAAAATCAAGGGGAACATGAGAAACACAGGGAAAATTGATAAAGAATGAAAGGAGAGGATTCTATCCTAAATCTAAAATTGTGTCAAACTGGGCAAAAACCTGAGATACAAGCCTCGGGGGCCTCGATTTGAAAGATTTTAACTAGAGAATGCTTGGATACAATGATCATTACCCAACACACCTAGCCACAAGAATTGTGAGAAGTGGCATTGTTGTTGCAGTTGGTTTCCCTCCTTTTTAGCATCCAGAGTTAATTGTGGAATGTACCAAATACTACAATCCTACTGATAGAACCATCAAGGATTCTGAATGAAATATTATGGCAAATTTTTCTCTGGCATCCATTTCTAAAATGTTTGGAATTTCTTCTCACCCAAGGATGGTGACAAAAACATAGGAGCAAGCATTGATAATCTACACCTCTAGAGTCCATTTCTGTGATGAAATAATCAACAAAAGATGGTTGAAAAAGAATAGATCACACTACTCCAAGATTCTTAAGGAAATAGTATGGTTCAACTTGCAGAAGGAATATACTGACATGATCATGATGTTGAGTCACATATTTGGCATGCCTCATTCTTATAGATTTGAATCTTGGATGTTGTATTTTATTGAGCAGGTGATGGAGAAAGACAATAGAATAGATTGGGTTGGGCTCATAAGTGATAACTTGAATGAACAGTCGATGAATCTAGACCATACAAGGAAATTTTACATGAGCTCGTATGTCATCTACATGCTAGCATAAAGAATGAACTATGACTGACTATGATGCAAAGGACCAATTGGAATCAAAACCCAACACCTCAAAGTCCACAAATGCTACCTACAGTTGCATTTATATACAAAGGATGAGTACATGATGGTTAATGATATATTTTTCATGCTCATAGTAAGAACACTAGAAAAGAGGCTACATATGAAATTGTCAGTGGGTGCGATAAAGTTGGTCAAAGAATATGGTGCTTGGTTCATTCAGTTTCCCACCTTTTCATACATTCAAGTTCAAGGATTCTCCATGCAGCCATACAAACTTCCTAGGTACCCAATGAGCAAGATGGTCTTGTTAGATCTTACTCAACAACTTATAGCCTATGAAAAGATTCAAAAAGGGAAGAAGAAGCTACCATTATAGTTCCCAATTTCCATAGGACAAGTGAAAATCAAGTTATGCCCATGTCTAAAGGATATAGAGAGATCATTAGATGAGCTCCACTTATTCTGTCTTCTACTTTATTTGAGGAGGATTGATTTTGATCCTTACAACAAGATCTCATCAGTAGGAGGATCAAAGTGAGAACACAAGGTTCACCTTGAAGACTTTTGGGAGAATGCAGTAGATGAGAATGAGATTAGAAAGAAAATACATTCAAGATTACCATTGAACATTATCAGAACATGCAACATATTTAGGGAACCTGATCAAATGGAGGAGGACCCAAACATGATGCAAAATGGATTTAATCTAGAAATGATAACTCAACCATATGATTGGAAGAGGAAAGAAGTTATAGATCTAGAAATTCTTTCAAAGCTAGTCCTAGATTTTACAAAGTGGTGGATTGAGCGTAAGTTTGAAAAATTAGTTGCATTGGCTAATGGATTCACATATAGGTTGCTTGGTCATAGACCACTTGGGGATGAAAGATCAGGACAAGTATCTAAGGTGAATATTGAGGAAAGAGGAACTCCATCTGAGGATGTAGGAACCAAGAAAGGGAAGGAGGTAGCTCTAGAAAAGCATCCTAGAATTAAGGAAGTCATCAATGAACGTCAAGATAAGAAGCAAAAACATGAAAATGCTCCCTCTTGTCTGAGCCACACTCGAAGTGTTCAAGAGATAGAAACATTTGAAAGGTAGGATATAGGGACAAGTATAAGGAGATTTGAGAAAGAAGAAAATTTGGATAGGACAATTCATGATAGACTAAGTATAACTACTTATGAAAAGTCCATGCAAGAAAGTGGGAGAGATCAAGATATCACTACAGAGGAAAGTCTTGCTACAATCTTAGAGTGGGAAATGATTAATGATGAAGATGGTCCACTAGAGGAAGAAACTCTAGCAAAAGCAATACATCTTCCAAATGTTGAAGCCATAGTTCCTGAGGTTATAGTGGATAGTCTAGGAGGTGAAGAGGAGATTGACATTCGAGCAATCCAAAAGAAAGAGAAATTGGTGATTTTGGGAGACCAAAGTATACCCAATCCGGATTGGTTGAGGCAACAAATTCAATTGCATCAACAAAAGGAGGTTGATCCGGCAATTGAATTATGAGAAATTTTGGACTAATCAAACCGATCGGAAGAACAAGGGAAAGAAAGAAGATATACTAAATTCATTAAAGGAGAATCTGGATCTAGAATCTTGCAGATTGCAACTCCCACAGTTGATAAAGACAAAAATCAGATTGCTCTAAATGAATATCATGTTACAAAAATAAATCTTGGTCAGGCCTCTTGAGAGAAAATATTATAAGAATTTGATTACTTTACATAGGCTTTAAAGGATAGGCTAAATAAAGTAGAAGAAGCATATGAAAAATATAAAAAAGAAATTAGGGCCTTATGTTAGTACATCAATAACTTGCCTCATCTAGTAAGAGAGGAAGGCCCATCATTTGTCCCTCCAACAAGTATTTCCATTGAAGTGGTAGGTGATATTGATAGAATCAAGCAAACTGGTCAAGGTGCAAAGGTTTGGGTTGAAGGAATTCAAGAGGTAGCCTTCAAACATGTAGATGAAATAGCGCAAGTGCACAATAGGACATTAGCTGCACTCTCCAAGATCTAGTGCATGGAGGAATCATGGGTGGATGAACATATTTACCAAGAAGAGGTGATTACCAACATTCAGAATCTGATGGAGAACATAAAACAAGAATTGATCGATGGTTGATTTATCAGTGAGGGGGATGTCTATGATTTTATTCAATGGTATAGTGTAGTGATCATAGCTAAGGAAATTTTTGAGAGCTTTACCAAGGAATCCACTTGATGGAAGAAGCTTTTTGATAACATCAAGCAAGGAATATAAAAACGTAGTTGCATCCTTGTTATCACAGAGATTGGTGGAAGAATAAATGACAACTAATAATCTAAAAATCAAGTTAGAGGAATTCTTTCAGCTAAATGTCTATGAAAGAGATGATTTTGAGAACTTCTCCATCTTCCCAAATACAATGCACACTACTAAGGACCTACTACCAGATTGGGATGAAAGCTTGGGAAAAGTAGAAAGAGCAATTGTAATTCTAGAATTCAAGCAAGAATCTACACCAAGCATCAATAAAGAGGAATTGAAAAGAGTGTTAGATTGATTTCGCTCCTTTAGGCAGGGGAATCAAGGATAGATGCATTGAATGCATAGTGGGTGTTCTTAGGGCTCATTTATTACACCCCATTCCTTCCAAAATTAGCATGCATAGTGAGCATTTATTACCCAGCATAGTAGTGGATTCCTTGTTGCATTAATGTAGATTCCTTTGCTTTTCCCTAACTGTAATTAGGGCTGATGTGGAATGATCTTGGCCATTGGTTATTATGATCATTCAATCCACCTATTGTAATCGAGGACCTATATAAGGGCCTCGTTTCTCATTTGTAGACAGAAATGTTTATGAGATTATTGCTATGAGCTATTGAGATAATAAAGTTTTCATTGGAGCTTGGTGAATACTTTATGTGTCTTAGTGTTTTCTTGTTCTCTTAAATTTCTTCAATTAGATTAAGTTTAGCCTAGTTAATGTGTGGTGATTACAATGAAGAATATGATGGTGTATTTATGAATTTCTTTGGTTCATACTTTTGACATTTTAGTGATTCTAACTCATTATGCAAAGTTAGCCTGAACCTCTTTCATGCATATGCTTAAATTCTATCATTCATATACATTGTTCTTTATGATGGTGTATATGGTGATATGAAAATCTATGGCATAGCCCTTGAAGATTGGACCAATTCACACATAGTTGTACTATAAGTTGGCACAATAGAATTCGATAAATTGAGAAATATTTCCACTAGAGTACTATTTGTTGTTGTCACTACCCTTAGGATTAGAATAGAATTCCTAAACCCTATCTTATTGAATTTTTGCATATTTTGTGAAAACTCCAAAAAAGTACTTCATTGCAAAACCTTAAGATAGCTCCCACATCCAGTGTGGCTTGAAATGGATATGAATAAACATGTAAGGCTCCTTGCGATCATTAGTAAATCAAATCAACCTTCAATCTTATCCATAGTCAAGACCTAACATTAAAGGAACCTTGAAGTCATCATATGATCTTCTAGCAATCTTAGCATACACAAGACTTTATTCAAGAGAGGATAAGATATTTTGGTATTTTGTTGTACTATTTGGTGGTTCATAAAACACACATCAATATATCTCAACAAATCACTATTAACAAATTCTATCTCAAGTAATGATAGAATTGTTGAAGAGGTTAGTGATAGTACTATCTTTCCAAAAAAATCTTCTATGCTGACTTGTAGAAGAGGGTGTTCTAAAAGGGGAAAAAAAGGTTTTCAACTGATTGAACATTTATGTCAAATATCTTTTCAGACTGAATATGCACTAAATTATTCTTGGCATGAAAGTATGTCAAACCTAGAAGCAAGGGGCTATATTGATGCTTATGATAATAATCAAGCATGGCTTAGAAAATCCCTATTCAAGTAGGTTTTTAAAAATTTCCTTGTGTTTTTCTAACCACTCATTTGTTCACCATATCCTATATTATTTATTTTTTTATTTTACATCATGCTATATGCTCATAATACTTCTTGTCTTGACTTGGCTACATTAAACTTCAACATTGAATAATCCATGTATCAAATGGAATTGAAAGATATTTCAAGGTGCATAGGATATAATATTACTATTTTAAAAAAAATCTTTTAATAGTCTAACAATAGAAATGGACTTTGGCCGACAAAGGGTGCTAGAATGGTTCATTACAAGAGCCTTATTTGACCCTAAGTATTCATTATATAGAATTTCTACCACCAAAATATTTTTCTTGTTAGGAGTTATTGATGATGATTACGACACATATGCAACAATTGAACAATTGCAAATTTTCACAGAAGCGATTAAGAGGTAAATTCTCAAATTCTAGTTCAATACTTCTCTTGAAACAAAAGTATCTGGTAGTTTTTGCTATGTCTACATGGATACTTCTCTACTAGTTCGGCTTCTAGACTATATGAAAATCATCCTCAAAGTGTGGTATACAATGATGAATGAATTAACAATGGAGGTGACAAAGAAACAAGGATGTGATATGCAACCTTACATTAAAAAACATGTATGTAATTAAATTATTCTTTCATTTTATATGCTTAGATACATAGAAATTACTTTTTAGGAGTGATTCATTATGTTCACACTCTATTTGTACAGTGGGTTGAGTACATCAATGCTGTAATGCTTGAAAGACAATGGGTAGAAGATGGATACATACCAACAATTGAATAGTACTTCAAGAATCTTGTCCTAACACTTGGTGTTGGGCCAAGTTCACTTGCAATATTTTTAATGGGTGAGATTGTTATAGATAATGATTTTCTAGTTGTAGCTAATTCATCAAAAAAAATTCATCTTATGACCTTGCAAGGGTGAATTCTAAATTATTTTTCAACTATGGAGGTAATTATTCTAACAATCATCTATGACAAGCGATAAATCAAAAACATGCTTATCATGTATCTTATTTGATGTAGAGTGAGAAGGATCAAAGCAGACAAGAATGGTCAGTTACAAAATGTTATATGAAGGATAATCTAGGTTGTAGTAAAGAAGATTTTCTAAATCACTTTAGAGAAATTGTTGATCATACTCTGAACGAAATGAACAATGAGTATTTTAAGATGATTTATGCACCCCCAAAATGTGGTGAAATGGTTCTATTTAATTTCAAGATATGTTTTGTTCTCTTCTACAAGAATAGAGATGGATATTATGATTCCATGGAAGAGAGTAAAGAAATTATAAAGACAACTTTGATCGACCCTATTAAACTATGGTAATTAATGTATTAGCCCTCTATCAATGTGTTGGCTCTTTAAAAAATAGTTTAAGAAATCCTTAGGCTATGCCAAATTCCTTCCTCATACTTCTTACTTAGCTTGTGAATAAATGACATTAAAATCAATTTATAGTTAATTTTGAATGAGTGAAAATATAAAATGCTGATTTTATAGATTCAAATTTTCTAGATACATTCAAATACATATAGAATTGATATCAAATTGTATTATACATCGATGTGTAAGCATCTTTATATAGCCTTATTTTTCCTTGTTGTGAAAACTACTTATGAGAATAACTTCCGACAAATATATCTATAACTTATTTATTTATTTAAAATAAACTTTGAAACTAACCTAATTAATATAATAAATTTAATATTCCTCCCTTATTACATTAATAAAATAGACATTCTTCTTTATTAGAAACTAACTTAATTAATGTGATAAGTCCAACATTCCCCTTTATATTATTGCTCTAGAAACTTTGATGAAGTTCCTTCACCAATATTTGAAAGTAGATTCTCTCTACAACTTCAGATTGTAAATCCTAATCTTGAAGTTACCCTCATATCCCAACTTTATACAACAAATCCTAAAGTTGTCCTCATAATAACATAGTTTCCACCTCCCTTACACAATGAGACATAGTTTCTCCAAAATTTCACATATCCATGAAGTGTGCCTGATGCCTCCTCTAATGCTACACATTAGACACCTTTCCTTTGAAAGTCCATATCTCCTCCAAGTGTGTCTAATGCCTCCTCAAGTGCCATATAAACAATCACCACTAATATGTAATGGATGTCTTTCCTTCAAAAGTTGACATCTCGTCTGAGTGTCTCTAATGTCATTCTTCAAATCCTGGCCCCCTCACTCCATAGAAGGACAATCACACATCCAAGCCCCCTTTTTTCTTCATGGACACAAATTTTTCAAGTCTCCTCCTATGTTTAGGGATGAGTTAGGTAAGCATCAACTTTATAGGGACACAAATAGGTGCTTCTCATGTAGTAATCATATATGAGTGAGAAGCTAGCTTGAGATGATATAAATCCTCAAACGTCCATTGCCTATGGCCTCCTATTTTATTCACAAAAAATAGGGTATGTTCTCCCCATTGATCAACCAACTCTAATACCAAATGGAAGAGCTAAAATATAAGATGTAGATTTTATTGATTCAAATTTTCTAGATACATTCAGATACATATAGAATTGATACTGAATTGATATTGAATTGTATTATACATTGATGTCTGAGCATCTTTATATAGCCTTATTTTCCCTTAGAAAAACTACTTACGGGAATAACTTCTTGCAACTATATCCCTAACTTATTTATTTATTCAAACTAAACTTAGAAACTAAGCTAATTAATGTAATAAATCTAACAAATTTCCCCCACACTTCATGTTGTATAGGGTCTAGGTTGTTTTGCATCTACATCTTCAAGTTCATGAATTTTATATAAAAATGTTTGTGATCCTTCTCCTCCTAATCTCTAATTCAAAGTGGCATATATTTGAAATATGATGACTAATATTCTATTTACTTGATTACTCCTACATTCCATTTTTTTTCACTATTTCCCACTTATTTTTTATTAAATCCAAAACAAGTTTTTTATAGGGGACCCTAAAATCCAATTGTCTGATAGAAATAAAAAGTGCATTATGTCTTTAAATGAAAAAATGTACTGAGCAATAGGCACACCCACTACCATTAACATCTACACCTACCTAAAGAAAACAACAAAAACCATAAACAAAAAGGAAATAACTAAGAGCCAACCAAAAGAGATAAAGACCCAAAGATACCATAACAAGGAAAAGAAACTCCTACTTGTAACTCCCACCTATGATTTTCCATGTTTTAGATGGCCCCCACCCTCCCCACCCCCCCCACCCCTAAGATCTAACAAAAGCTTTATGGGTACTGTTTCTAGTCTTATTTGTGAAATCACAAGCCACCCCTACTAAGATAAGCTCACATTTTGTATTGAACCCTTCTAGGCTACCTAGCATTTCTGTTGATCTCACCTTCCCAGGCCACCCTTTAGTAGGAAACCATCTATTGATGTGGGCTCCAAGGAAATTGCAATCCTAAAGTTTGATTGGAAAGGGGTTTTTATGGGTTCCAAAACTCCTTTGGAACATGGGGAATTCCCAAAAGTGGTTTTACGATTGAAAGGACTTGAGATTTCACTACTGGACTTGGTGGTTGACTCAATATCCTCTGGAATCTGTCTAATCCTAGTTGGAAAGTTTTTTTCTTTCAGACCTATTTTGGATATTTTTAGGAAAAAATGCTTAGTTAAATAAAGGTTAGTGGAATCTTGACCATTTCATCAATGTTAGAATCTATCTTTCTTTTTTAGCTTCATAGCCAAAGCTATTGTGAATACCATTATGGCGAGCTTCTAGCACTATGGTGAGGACCTTTTGGCACTAGGAAAATGGAAGCTAGATTTAATTGAAGCTTTGACCTGCATAGGCTTTCTCTAGTATTTTTCCTATTGCCTGGACTTCCCTTGGAATTCTAGGATGAGAAAGTTTTCAAATTGATTGGGGATTCTTTTGGGTGCTTTATTAAATCTAACATAACTATGAGTACCAAAACCATATTGGGTTTTTCTAGATTCTATGTGAATGTAACTTAGTGAATAAACATCTGCCAATCTCAGTGGCTCTGAAATCAAAATGGGGTTCATGGTCTCAAGACATCTTGTATGAGAATGTTGCCCCCTCATATTTACATGAATGCTAATGATACTACTTTGGGGATCATCTTGAGCATTAAAGAGTATTGATATGTTGCATTCATGACTATGTTTTTCATTACGATGTCTCCTCGTGTATAAATTTTACCTGTAGATAAGATATTGATGTAGATTATGTTTATTATAGAATTTTTTAAAGATTATTACTATCTAAATAAGTTGTTTTCTAATACTAGCATGTTTAAAATCTCAAAGGTGCTCAATAATTTTATATATGAAAATGGGAACTTCTTCTCTTGTGTAGGCCAAAGAAACATAGAAGCATAGTCAATCTAGTAAGAGCTTCCACTTTTGCATACCCCAGAGAGTTGAATCCCTATTCAAAAAAAAATGGTAGAAATATGATGCAAGGCTATTTGCTTCTAGATATCTCAGTGAATCACTATTAACATATTCTATCTTAGGTAATGAGAGAATTTCTAAAGAGGTCAGTGACAGTGGCATCTTTCAAAAAACTCTTCTATGATGACTTGTAGAAGAGGATGTTCCAAAAGGGGGCAAAAAGATTTTCAACTAATTGAAAATTATGTCAAATATCTTTTCAAATTGAATATGCACTAAAGTATTCTTGGGATGAAAGTATGTTGAACCTAGAAGCGAGGAGCTACATTGATGCTTATGATGATAATCAAGCATGGTTTAGAAAAACCCTATTCATGTAGGTTTACAAAATTTTCTTGATCTTTTAATCACTCATTTGCTCATTATCTCCTACATTATTTATTTATTTATTTTTTCTATAGGATTTTATACACTCATAATACTTCTTGTGTCGACTTGGTTACATTAAACTTCAACATTGAAAATCCATGCATCAAAAGGAATTGAAATAAATTTCAAGGTGAGTGAGATATAATATTACTATAATTTTTTTTACTTTTTAGAAATCTAACAATTTATGCAAATATTAATTATAGTTTTATGTATGTTGTATGAGATGGTTGGTGGAAAAAGTCACAAATGGCAAAAATGGACTTTGGCTGAGAAAGGGTGCTAGGATGGTTCATTACTAGGACTTTATTTGAACCTAAGCATTCATTATATAGAATTTCCATCCAAAAAAAAATCTTGGTAGGAGTTATCAATGATGTTATGACATATATGCAACAATAGAAGAGCTGTGAATCTTCATAGAAACAATGAAGAGACAATTTATCAAATTCTAGTTCAATACTTCTCTTGAAACCAAAGTATTTGATACTTTTTGCTATGTCTAGATGGGATACTTCTCTTGTAGATCAGCTTCCAGACTATATGAAAATCATCTTCAAATCATGGTATGAAATGATAGGTGAATTAAATATGGACGTGACAAAGAAATAAGGACATGATATGCTCCCTTATATTAAAAAATATGTGTGTAATTAAATTATTCTCTCATTGCATATGCTTAGATACTTGGACATTACTTTTCAAGAGTGATTCGTTATGCACACACTCTATTTGTATAGTGGGTATAACACATCAATATGGTAATTCTTGAAAGACAATGGTCAGAAGATGGTTACATACCAACAATTGAAGAGTGCTTCAAGAATCATGTGTTATCACTTGGTGTTGGGCGAAGTTCACTTGCAATATTTTTAATGTGTGAGATGTTTACGGATAATTATTTTCTAGTTGTAACTATTTCCTCAAAAAAATTTCATCTTATGACATTGCAAGGGTGAATTCTAAATGATTTTTCAACTATGGAGGTAATTAATCTAATAATTAGCTATGAAAAGGAATCAAGTGAAAACATGCTAGTCATGTCTCTTATTTGATGTAGAGTGAGAAGGATCGAGGGGAAAAAGAATGGTCACTTACAAAATATTATATGAAGGATAATCTAAGTTTTACAAAAGAAGATTACCTAAATCACTTTAGAGAAATTGTCTATCATACTTTAAAAGAATTGAACTATGAGTATTTTAAGGAAATTGATGCATCCCCAAAATGTGGTGAAATTGTTCTCTTTAATTTTAGAATACCTTGTGTGCTCTTCTACAAGTACATAGAGATGAATATTTTAATTCCATGAAAGAGAGTAAATTATGATGACTATTCTTCTATTCAATTGATTACTCTACATTGCATTTATCTCTCTCTCTCTCTCTCTCTCTCTCTCTCTCTCTCTCTCTCTCTCTCTCTCTCTCTCTCTCTCTCTCTCTCTCTCTCTCTCTCTCTCTCTCTCTCTCTCTCTCTCTCTCTCTCTCTCTCTCTTTATATTTATATATATATATATATATATATATATATATATATATATATATATATATATATATATATATATATATATATATATATATATATATATATATATATATATATATATATATATATATATATATATATATATATGTATTCCACTTATTTTTTATCAAAGCTAAAATAAGATTTTAATAGGGGACCCAAAACTCCAATTATCTTACAGAAATAAAAAGAGCATTAAGTCCTTCAATGGAATAGTATACTAACCAGCATGCACACCCACTATCATTACAAACTATACCTAGCTAAAGGTAGCACCAAAAACCATAAGAAAAGGAACAAACTAAGAGGCAACAAAAAGAAACCAAGACATAAAAAGATCATCTATGGATGTGGCCTCCAAGAAAATAATAATCCTAAAGTTAGATGGAAAGGGGTTTCCATGGGATCAAAAACTCCTTTGAAATATGGGGAACTACCAAAAGTGGTTTCGTGATTGAAATGACTTGAAATTTCACTACCAAACTCGTTGGTTGTCTTGATATCCTCTAGGCTCTCTTCGAGCCTAGTTTGAAAGTTTGTGTCTTTCAGACCTAATGTGGATATGGTTAGAAAATAATTCTCAACTAATTGGGATCTCTCTTTCCTTTTTAGCTTCATAGCCAAAGTTGATAGAAACACTATTATGGTGAGCTCCTAGCACTATGGTAGGCACTGTTTGGTGCTAGGAAAATAGAAGCCAAGATTCAATCCAAGCCTAGACTTGCACATTATTTCTCTATTATGGTTATGATTACCAAGACTCCCCGTGGAACTCTAGGATGATAAATTTTTTAGATGGATTCGGGATTCTTTTGGGTAGTTTATTAAAAATGACATCACCACAAACTTACCAAAGCCAGACTAGATTTCTCAAGATTCTATGTAAATATAACTTAGTGAATAAACCTCTACTAATCACAGTGGCTCTAAAATCAAAATGGGGTTCATGGTATCAAGACATATTGTATGAGAATGCTACCCCCTTCTACTAGCATAAATGCTAATGATACTACTTTGGGGAGCATCTTGAACATTGGAGAGTAATGATATGTTGCATTCATGACTATGTTTGTAATTGATGTCAATATAGAATGGAATCTATAAAGACTAGCTGAGTAGAAATAGAGATCTTGATGGTACAAACAATGGTTTGATTGTCTAGTCATGTGTAGTTATGGACATGTTCAACATAATGTCCTTATGAAATGGTCAAGTGCATAGAGTCTAAGTTGAAGATGTATGGAAGCTTTACTTGATTTACAGAGAGAAGTTCAGAGGAAAAGTATTGGGAAAGCAATTCCTGATGATTGTTGGCTATTTTACATCTAGGATGTAATGAAGTGATGTGTAGTTAGTCAACTACAAAGGATAGTTTGTTGATGATATCAGTAGTGCACAAGCCTTAGTATTGCATGTGTGAAGTTTTGTATAGACTGTGAGCTAATAGTGATATTGTAATTGTAATCAATTAATTATCTTATTCTAATTATTTGGGAAAGCCTCAAGGATGACTCAAGGAATTATTATGAAAATATGGTATAAAGGAAAGATGATTTCCTTGATTGTATAGTGTATGATGCGTATTGAGACCATTGTTGAATTGTGAAGTGCAAGAAAGAGCAGAATGCTTACGGAATGTAGGTAAGAGATCAAATGAGTTATTGGATGCCAGATTTATGATCTGGTTACAAGATTAGAAGGAGAAAAGGTACAATTGATAGGAAAGAGAAAGAGGAAGGAATAATAGAATACCATTCTATTATTCTTCAAGGAATAATACTAAGATCATTTGGATAGTGGGATCATTGGTCTTTCCTTTGAAGTTTTTTTGGTAGTGGGTCCAGCTATCTTCCACATTTCCTAACAGGGTTGGAATCTCCTAACAGGGATTCAAATTCTCCTAATAGGGACTCATATGTATTGGATATTGTAACAAACTCCTAATAGGGTCTATCCTCTAACAATGAATATTTATATTAGTACATCATCTTGTGGGTACAATCCCCACTAGGGTTTTCCCTTTGATCAAGTGTTTCCCTAGTTAACATAACTAGTGTTATTGTGTACGAGTATCTTGTTGTGGTTTTAGTTTATATTACTCATATGGTTAAGATTGTTTAAGGTTTTTAATTGTGATAGTATTTTGATAATTTATTCAACCCCCACCCTAGTTATATTAGTGGACTATATATTCTAACAATCAGTATCAAAGGATTAGGTCCTTGAAGAATAAGCTTAACAACTTTGGGAAGTCAACGGTAAATATGTCCAGGAATGATAGTCCAAGATTCAATGGGGCTAACTATGATAGTTGGAACAAGAAGATGAAGACTCATTTGTTGTGCATGAGTATGGGATATTGGATCTTGACAAAAAGTTAGAAGATAATCATTGAAGAAGAAAATCTTGAAGGATGTACTGAAGAAGAGAGAGATCTATTCATCTATAACACGAGAGTAAGAGAAGCTCTATTGACAACTCTTTTAGAGAATGAATACAAGTAGGTAAAGTCACTTGTAACATATTATGAAATTCTAAAAGTATTAGAATCTACCTTTGAAGGTAATGATCATGCAAAAAGAATGAGATTATAGAATTAGATATGTGCATTTCAAGATGCTAGAATGATGAAAGATGAATCTGTAAGAAGTTATATTGGTAGAATATCAAAAATGGTTAAGGGAATTTGATCTCATGTTAGAACTAAGGAAGATGATGAAGTCATATGGAAGATCTTGAAAATTTTCATACCGCCATTCAAGCTAATCACACAAATGATTCATCTAGTAATGCCCTTTACTAAGGATTTCAAAAAGGAAATTTTACATGGAAGATTAGAATCAGTAGAAGTAGATCTGAGATATTCCAAAGAACTTGCAAGAGTCAAAACAACTTTTAGTGCCCTAAAAATTTGACCAAATCTAACAAGGATTGCAAGCACTCGTGGAGATTTTTTTGGCAACAACATAGCTAATGGAGACAAGAAGATTGAGGATGGAATAGACCTCCTAGTAAGAAGAAAAAAATATGGTAAGAAAATCTTTAAATGTTGGACTTGTAATGAATTAGGTCATTATGCATCTAAATGTCCTAAAAGAGAGAAAAGGTATAAGGGAAAGTTTAATTCTAGAAGAGAGATAGAATTAAATTGTTTGTATACAAATGAAGATGAAGAGTCTAATGAGAAAGGTCAAAGAGAAAGTGATGATGAATTAGGATTTGCAGTTATCAAGTAAGATGTTCTTGATAGAGAAATTGGAGAAGTAAGATCTCTAGTTACCCAAGTAGAAAATGATTCTAATTGGATAATTGATAGTGATTGTTCACATCACATGACTGGTGATATGAATAAATTTGTTAAGTTCAAGAATCATGATGGAGGTATTGTTAGATTTGGTAACAATGCAATATGTCATATAAAAGGGATTAGATCCATTAGTCTTGATGTAAAAACTAACACTTATGATGCCTATTTTGTTGATGGATTCAACCATAACTTGCTGAGTGTTGGATAGTTGGTGGACAAGGGTTATTGATTGTAGTTCACTAAGAAGAACTGCACTATCAAAGACAAAGATGGTAAGATGGTTGGAACTAGCACTAGATCCATAGGTAATATATTTTAGTTGAATCCTACTAAGATGACATGTTTTGTATCAAAAGTGGGTAATAGTTATTTGTGGCATATAAGATTTGGTCACATAAACTTTGATAATATTGTGAAGGTTAGTAGCATTTTTGCAATTAGAGACTTGCCTAAGATTTGTTAAGCCTACTAATGTTGTGTGTAAGGAATGAATTGTGGTTAAGTAGAAGAAAGTATCATTCCCTAGCAATAAGTTCACTACAACAAAGAAGTTGTAGATCATTCACGCAGATTTGAGTGGTACTACTAGAATAAGCAGATTCTATGGTGAAAGGTATTTTATGATTTTAGTTGATGATTTCACTATAATGATGTTGGTAGCATTTCTTATAGAGAAATATTAAGCTTTTGAGAATTTTAAGATATTTAAGAACAGAGTTGAGAATGAATCTGGTGTTACGATAAAGTGTTTGCGATCTAACAGAGGAGGAGAATTCACCTCTAAAGAGTTTAACATATTCTATGAAGAAAATGGAATCAAAAGATAACTATCTACACCCAGAAAACATGAGAAAAATTGGATTGCTAAAAGAAGAAATAAGTCCATAGCAGAAGCAACAAGAGCAATGTTGCTTGAAAATAATGTTTCTAACACATTTTGGAGAGAAGCAATGTAATACAATAGTATATACTCTAAAAAAAGTATAGATCAAAAAATGTATGGTCAAAACACTCTATGTACTATGGTTTGGATATTCACCATCAGTCAAGTATTTCAAAAATTATGAGAGTAAATGTTATATTAAGCAAGACAATGACATTGGTAAGTTTGATCCAAGAAGGGATGAAGATATTTTTCTTGGCTATCCATTGAAAAGAAAGGCTTATAAATGCTAAACTATAGAAATAAGACATTAGTTGAATGCACAAATGTAAGGATTGATGAAAAGTTTGGAACTAAATTAAAAAGGGTAGATTATAATTTAGATGAAGAAGAGAATAACTCTCGAATTGTTAGATAAAATGCTGAAGTTTTTTTTCAGCCTAACAATGACTTGAAAAATGATTTGCTGACTTTTGAGAATAGAGGAAAACATAGCTATGAACCTAGTGAAAATATAAGTGTTGAGATATCAACTCCTACCTCTAATAGGAATCTAACAAAGAATCACCCTCATGACTAGAGAATTGGAAGTAAAGATAAACGTGTGATGAAAAGGAACAAAGTAAATGAGGAGATATGTCTCATATCTCAAGTTGAGCCTAAAAGCATAGATGAAGGAGCTAAATATAATCATTGGATCCAAGCAATGAAGGAAGAATTGGATCAGATAGTGAAGAATAGTACATGGGTGTTCGTTCCTAGACCAAAAGACAAGAATGGGATAGAAACAAAGTAGGTATTTAGAAATAAGATGAATTGGCAAGGTGAATTTGTGAGGAATAAAGGGAAGTTGTAAATATATTGATACATATATAATAACTAGTTACAAGTTATCCAAAAAAGATGAGACACTTATGGTTGAGTAGAAGAAGTATAGATCCATGATTGGAGATTTGTAGTATCTAACTCACAATAGACCAGATAGAGAAAATGTAGTTGGGATTATAGCTATATTTCAAGTTGATTATAAGGAATATCATGTTGTAGTAGTTAAGAGAATATTTAGACATCTGAAAATGACATCTGACTATGGAATTTGGTATGAAAGGTTGAGTGATTTCACTCTATGTGCATGTATAAATTTGGATTGGGTAGGCTGTATGGATGATCAAAAGACCACTGGTGTTGGAGCATTCTTTCTTATATGAATATTGGTTTCATGGTTAAGCAAGAAGCAAGATTTTATTTTGTAGAGTGATACTGAGGTAGAGTATGTTACAACAAGAAATAATCGTAATCAAGTTATGTGGATGAAGTAGATATTAAAGGATGTTAGAATTGAGATTGAAGAACCTATTATCATTTACTATGATAACACAAGTACAGTAAGTATGTCTAAGAATCTTGCATTACATTCTAACACTAAGCATATATAGATATTAAGTATCATGTCGTGAGAGAGAAGGAAACAAAAAAAAAGATCAGATTGGAGTATGTAAGTACTAAAGATCAAATTGCATATATCTTTACAAAGTCTTTTCCTAAAGATACATTTGAGTACTTTAGAGGTATGCTTGGGGTCATGCCCCGGCCTACCTTTGAGTAGATGATGCATATAGTGCATCAATACAGTGGTACAGAGCACTATTGTTTGACTAGATTGAATGCTAATTCTTCTCATATGGAGGAGCATCTATTATGGACTGAGTCATTGAGGAATATTTATTTGGTTTTGAATAGTATCTTTGGATACTCAAGCTAATTGAAGAGTTTGTGCAACATATTAGCAATTGGTATTCTAACAATTGGCACATTGAGATTGAGGTCTTTGACATTGATGTCAATGGGGGAGAATATACATGAAAAACATCTCCTAAGGCATGGGGAGAGTATGTACGAGAAGAAGTCCTAAGTTATGTGGGAGTGATATCTCTTTAGAGGAACAAAAATAAGTAGCAACAAAGTAGTACTTGGTATTCTTGGAACTTAGATGTTTTCCATATATGTTTTCATAAATGCCAAAGGGGGAGATTTTTAGCATAATGTTGATGATACTAATTTGGGGAGTATCCTAAGGATTAGAGAGTATTGATATGTTGTATTAATGACTATCTTTGTAATTGATGTCAACATAGAATGGTTTTTGTAAAGATTAGTTGAGTAGCAAAGAAAGATCTTGATGGTATGGAGAATAGTTTGATTGTCTGGTCATGCACAATTATGGACATGTTTAATACAATGTCTTGATGATGTGGTCATGTGCATAGAGTCTAAGTCAAAGGTGTAAGATAATTGTAGCTAATTTACAGAGAGCAGTTTAGAGATAGAGTATTGGGAAAGCATTTCTTAGTGATTGGTGGTTATCTTACATCTAGGATGTGATGAAGAGATGTCCAGTCAACCACTGACAAAGGACAATCTACTGATGATGTTAGCAAGTGCACAAGCCTTAATATCACACGTGTGAAGTTTTTTATAGATTGTGAGCTGAAAATGCTATTATAATTTTAATTAATTAATTATCTTATTTTAATTAATTGTAAAAGACTCAAGGTCGACTCAAGGAATTATTGTGAAGATATGGTATAAAGGAAAGATTTTTTCCTTTATTGTAAAGTGTATGATGTATATTGAGATAGTTTTTGAAGTGCAAAGTGTGAAAAAGAGTAGAGTGCTTACTAAATTCATGCAAGTGATTTAAGGGATTATTGGATGTGAGATTTATTATCTAGTTACAAGATCAAAAGTAGTAGAGGTCTGGTTGTGAGGATAGAGAAAGTGGAAAGAAAAATACTGTACCATTCTATTATTATTCAAAGAACAATATAGAGATAATTTAGACAAAAAGTTCATTAGTATTTCCCTCGAAGCTATTTGAGTAGTGGGTCCAACTATCTTCCATAACTCCTAGTAGTGGTGACACAACTCTTAATAGGGTTGGAATCTACTAATAGGGGTTCAAAGTCTCCTAATAGGGACTCATATAAATTGAATGTTGTGAAAGACTCCTAATAGGGTCTTTCCTCTTACAAGGAATATTTGTATTAGTACATTATCTTGTGGGTACAATCCCCACCAAGGTTTTCCCTTTGATCAAGGGTTTCCCTAGTTAATATATCTGGTGTTATTATGTATAAGTATTGTGTTGTGGTTTTAATTTATATTACTCATATGGTTAAGATTGTTTAAGGTTGTTAATTGTGATATTGGCTAGATAAGTGATTCAGCCCCCAACTATCCCTCTCAATTATATCAGTGGACTATATATTCATACACCTTCTATTAGAAATGCAATATGTTTGGGAACCTAGTTATTGACTATAAACCTTCCCTCATTAATTAAAAGTGAAAGGAAAAATTATCCTCTTCTCGAGTGGTTGAAGTTGGCTGCTCAATAGAGACTATGATAAGGTGTCAAGATAATTTTGACTCACCTATGACCATTGGGAAGGTTTTACATATGGGTTTGAATTTCACTCAACCTATAGTAGCCTAGAAAGAGAGTTCGTAGAAATAGGAGGATGTGAAGGCTAAGGAAACTAAACTATATATGTTCGTTGATGCTTGAGTAAAGAACCACATTGATGATAAGGATAAATACTTAGATGTATCAGCTTTTATAGTCTTAAAGAACATTGAAACATGTGGAATAGGTCTTGAGGAAGGGGAGATTCCCTCAATGTAGACTAATATGGTTACATCTCAAGTCATGTGGGTATAAAATAGTTTCATGGGACTGTGGAAAAAGGTTGAGAAGACTCATCTGAATTTGGATCCTTTTTGAAACCCCTCTAGAATAGAAAACAATACACCTCAGTTGAATGGTACACTAGTGGTGTCCATCTTAGATATTGTTGAGGTTTACACACTATACCCTACCCCCCTATTCTCATAATAGGTGGTGTATACCTTGGATAGTTACACTGGATGGGCCATACCCAAGAGTAAATTGAGAGGTTTTATTAAGGTATGTGTTGGTCTAATTGTGAAAGCTAGGAGATCCTTGGCCAAAACCCTTCACCAGAAGGAGGAAGTGCTCAAAATATAGCATAGGGCAACAAGAAGACCCTAGGGGAGATACAAAATTAGAAAAAAAAAATTTATGGGAATGTAAGGGGGTTTAATAGCCCCAAGAAGCAATATGAAGTCAAACAAAAGATCTTAGAATTTAAAGTTGATTGGAGACCTTGAGGACTTCTCTGAAATCATGTATGATTTGGCAAATTTCTTGGGGAAAAATGACTTGCTTGATATTGATCTCCAGGGAATCCCCTTTACTTGGTAGCACAATAGGATGGGGAATAATCTTATCTAGGTTAGGTTAGACTGCACTATGATCTTTGCTAATTGGGAAATTCTCCTAGTTAGCCCCCTAATAGCTTATCCTAGGAGTTTCTTTGATCATTTTATGCTTCTTTTTTATTGGCATGTGACTCTAAAGCTCAAAAAAAAAGAAATAGATATGAAATAATGTGGTTGTCACATCTCGAGTTCAAAGATTGTATCTCCCAATGGTGGAATATCCCAGTTCATGGTTCAATAATGTTCCAAATTGATAGGAAGTTAGAAAGAAATGAGGTTAGAGAGTGGAGTAAATCATCTTTTGCTAACATTTTTAGGGAAAAGAAGGATACTGAAAGAAAACTAGAGAACCTATAAAGTTATATGGTTAGTGGAAATTTATATTATGAAGCTCAATAGGAAGATCTAGCCTATCATGCCTAATGGAAGATGATATTAGGGGAGCAAGAAATTTTTTAAAAATAATGCCAAGGGTTTAGTGGCTTGCTGAGGGTGATAGAAATACTTCTTTTTTCCATAGGATGACTTTAGAAAGATAAAGAGGAATACCATAAGAAAACTAGTCAATGACACTAGCCATGAGATGTTGAATAGGGAAGAGATGGAGGAATAAGTGTCAAGCTAATTTCATGAACTTATAGTCCTCCCCTATCCAACATAGATATCAATACTTAGGATTGACTATTATGACTTGTGAACTTAGTCATTGATGAAAAAAGGAACAAGAACCTAACTGGGAAGGCTATAGAGGAGGAAGTTAGAAAAGTTTTTTTGGTATGGGCTTGTATAAAGCTCTAAGACCAGATGGTTTTACCCCATCATTCTTCTAGGAGTTTTGGTAAATGATCATGCCCAAAAATTTTCGGTGTGTTTTTACCCTAAACTTTGGGCATAACACACTGGACCAAGGTTGGTGCTTCATGCCTTGAATTTGTTCTTCATTTTATTCTTGAAATGATTGTGTTGCAATTATGATCATGCAATAATGTGACTACAAATTTTATTTATTGTATTGTGTTTTAAATGAGTGTGACGATCTATTGTATTTTGTTTCCTTCTTGATTCTCTTTGGTTTTGGATATGAGTGTTATTTTTGGGTGTGAAGGTTTCACTCACCCTTAGGAGGGAGGAGATGCCTTGAGTAAGGGGGTTAGTTGGGCTTAACAATGTAGTTGAGAGCCTCTTCTATTCGAGAGAAGGGAGATTTCATTGAGTATGGGATTCATTGAAGCCATATCATTGATATTATGTTTTGGGGGTGATAAGAGAAGTTTTGTGGAAAGTAGAATATATTGTGAAAAAGAGAGATTTCATGAAGGGCTCCATTGAAGCCATAACATTGATACTATGTTTTAGGGGTAAAAAGGTAAGTTTTGTGGAGAGAAGAATGTATCATCAAAGCCTTGTAAAGAGATGGTAATATTCATGTTATGATATTTGTAATTTGTGGCATTTATCCTCTTGGAGTGTCCACCTTCAACCTATGTATATGGTCCCATTTGTGAATCAAATTGAAGCCATAGTTGGGAAAGTTTAATGTTGTATTTAATGTTGTCCATGTATTGTGGGTTTGCGTGGTTGTGACCCATTTGATTCTTGGTTCTCCTAGCTTGGTGGGTGGTCTCAATGAGGCCTAGGATGGGAGGGGATCCTCTATGGTTCTTTTTTTAAATGTAGTTGTAGATTCCTATTCTCAAGGGATCAATGGGATTAGCTTGGATTTGGTTATAATGTGAATGTAGCATGAAGGAGAAAACTTATTATTGTGCAATTATACTAGTAATGGAGAACTCTCCATTTGATTCATGTTGTTGTGATGCATGAATACATGGTAGAAATGAAGGGATTGCAAAAGAATCATAAGTAATTGCATTATTGTTTTAGTAATGTATATTCATATATAGTGAAGTAAAGATTTGAATATCATTGAAGATGCAGTTGAAATGTAGAAAATAATTATGCTAAATAGATAATCTATTATATTTTATGTTTATGAAAGTAATTAAGTAAATTATGTCCATTTTTTGGTAAAAGATTTCAAGAAAACACGCACGCACGCGTGCGCACGCGCGCGCCCACACACACACACACACACACACCCAAACCCACACACACATACACACACCTATAACTCATTCAATAATTAAAAGAAATTTATAAATTTATATTTAATAATATTGGGGTTGTGCATATCCAACCATAGTCCCTACCCTTCCTCACCTCAGCCTTCCAAACCACACAGAAAAAGAAGGGGTGAGATACATGCTAAGTAAGAAAACAAATTAATAAACAAGAATGATGTGGGGATGTAGGTCCCTTGGTGTCGGTGGCCCACTCCCAATCCACACCTCCACCTGCCTATCATGTTTGTACAAGTCATGAAAAGGAAAGGGAGACCACAGGTCTTTGCTTCATTCTATTGTCCATTCTTTTTCTATTTCTATCACCCTCCACACACGTACCCATAGTCATGAAACTAATGCTTATTTGTAAATATAAAATTAGAATTAGAATTCGTCTATCCTCATTTGACCCCAAAATGAGCATAGAGGAATTCATTAGAAAAGCTAGAATAAGAATAGCTTATTCTCATTCTAGTTTTTAATAAATCCAATTTTTTGGGTTGTTTGGTCCATGAATTTGGCACCTGATTGCATTTTATTGTCTGAATACAATTTTTCACTATTTCCTCTATTCATCATAAGAAAAAACTAGGTAAACATTACTTAAAGATTAGTATGTGTTTTTTTAAAAAAAATAACAAAAAACACTAATTTCATATTCGAAATATCTTTAGAAATTATATTTACAAATGAATCTTGTATTTGATCTTATGACTAAAACTATGTTGAAAGATCATTTAAATATTATATTAATGACCTCAAAGTTTATTTGTATTCTTAATTTTCTTTATATATTTTTAAATAGTTTTGATCTCATACTTAAATTTATACTTATATTTCAATGTTTAAATTTTTAGAAAATGCTATCAAATATTTATAATTAAAAATATTGACTTTTTCAATTTTTAAATAATAAACATAAATATTTAAAAATCTCACTTAGAATTTAAGTAGCTATAAAAAATATTGAATATGATCTTTAAATAATTTCATTTAGTTTACAATTAAAATTATAATTTACAATATAATATGTCCTTTGAATTTCAAAGAATATCAAATGTTGTGGCATAAATTTTAGTGATAAAAGGAAAACATAGTCTACTTGAAACAAATTAGCTTTTTAAAAAATTAATTAAATTTTTTTTTTTAATAAATAAAAAATCTTGTTTATTTAATGTATTGAAAAATTAAAATATTAATTATTAAAATGAAAGTTTATTATTAGCTTCACTACAATAATGAATAAATGAATTGTAACACCCCAAAATTGGCGCATTGCCATCTTAACCAATTCTGGTCTATTTCTAATCAATCCTAAGGTCTATTCTAATAGGCAATTCTCATTCTGCTACTCGCTACTTGACTGAATTGTCAAATGCAGAAAACCTAAATCTGCATTCATCATGCTTATTATTTAACTCCTATAGTATTTACTCATATTAGTCACATTAAACCTATTGATTAATATTTAACTTAATTACTAAGTATTTATACTTCAATTAAATTAAATTTTATCTTAAGGCTAATGTACTATAGAATTAAATTTATTTAATTTAATAAATACGCCTATCTTGATTAATTAAATAAAGTTATTTAATTAAATAAGAAGTGTCTCTAATTAATTAAAAGATTATTTAATTAAATAGAAAAGGTAATTATGAGAGCATATCTCATTTTATTAAATCAAATATTTCACCAAAATCTCTCTTCAGCTCAAAAAAAGAAATTTTCAATTCACTATTGATCAAAAATGAGTTAAATTAGTTAACTGATTTTTCTACTCAAATTGAATCAGTTAACTCCTTATTTTACTCAAATTAAATCAGTTAACTCCCTTTAATTTGGGAATCTTCTTTTATGACTGAACTTCACCTGTAATCCTGACCGTTGATTGAAATCGATCTCAACTGTTGATGGATTCTAGGAAAGTCTATTTAAGAGACCCTCATCTCTTCATTTTAAAGGAGGTTGAATGAGAATTTGCATCGAATTGCTGCTAGATTGTGCATTCATTTGAGCTCCCTACTTTCAAATTCATTTTCTAGTTTAATTCTCATCTAGATTTAATATGCATACATTTAGTATAATTTCTTTTACATGTTCTTAGATTAAACATGCATACTCCATTCTAGATTAATCTGCATAATCATATAGATTAATTTTATTTCAAATCCTTTGTTCTTAAAGGGTCTGGTAGCTTAAACACCTCGGATCTGAGGATATCTGATAAGCAATTCCCTTTAGATAGAAGGCAATAGGTCACTTTGCAGGCTGATTTTTAGATGAATAATCTAATGTTCATTCTGGTATGAATCCGCATACAATGACCGTGTTGAAGTGTGTGTGCTAGCAGAGGCCGCATATTCACGCATACATTTTTGGCGCCCACCGTGGAGCGTGAACCAAGTTTCTAGCTCCATCTTCTTTTCTTGCATTTTATCTTTAGTCTATTTTTTGACTTATTTTTTTTGCAGCAATTTACTGGTTCTAATCAAGTGGTTTTTTAGGTTCTTATTTTAGCTTTTAAGGCTAACCCTTGTGCAGGTTGAGTTGCAGGCAAAAAAAAAAAACCTTGAAGTTCTTGAAAGATTTGATCATATCCTTCAAACAGTTCATTATTTCAATAAAAAATTTTAATTGCATATTTACCATACAATTTATAGTTTACAGTCAAAATTTTGGATTTATTTGATCAAAACTGAATTTTTAATAATTTTTTAATGTATTTTCATAAACAAATTATTTCGCAATGAAAATCATTGAATTTAAATCTGAAAATTTTATTGTATATTTGGGACATGCTGCGCAGTTTACAGCAAAAATTTCTGATTTATTTGATCAAAAATAAATTTTGAGTAAGTTTTTTATGTATTTCCATAAACAAAATATTTTGCAACACCAATCACTGAATTCAAATCTGAAAATTTTATTGTAGATTTGAGAAATGTTTCGCATTTTACAGTAAAAATTTTGAATTTTTTTGAAAAAAAAATATATTTTAATAATTTTTTTATATAGTTTTATTAAAAAAGTAATTCTTGACATAAATCAAAGAATTTCAATCCAAAAATTTTAATGAATGTTTGGGAGGCTTTCTATAGACTACAGTAAAAATTTTAGATTTTTTGGATCATAATTCTATTTTTAATAGTTTTTTAATGTGTTTTCATAAAAAAAATTTATTAACTCGTGATGCAAATCTTGGAATTTTAATCCATAATTTTTATTGCAGGTTTTTTTTTGGGAAAATAGCAAGAAAGAAAGAAAGGCCATCCAAATATGACAAAAGAAAGCAAAAAATAGAAATAAAAATGCATCTCGCTTTTGCTAGCTTCAAAAACAACACAAGAATTGTTAAAAATTAGGTAAAATCTACTAAGCGCATTGCAAGGATCACCAGTTAACCTTCATCAGCTGATAACAATTCATTTGGAGCTAAAATGAACATCTCTTGTGTCAAGCTTGTGTGTATTTCCTTCCATGTTCTCATTTTACAACACACGCACAATTTGATACTAGGTTGTGATCTCTATTAGTTTTATCTAGCAGGCTTAGTTACTAGTGATAGATCTAATTAGCTATCTTGGGTTATTGGACTCACTAATCTGTCGGCCTCTCGTTCCACCCTATGGTTGCAAGATCAACACCATGTTAAAGGGGAGGGGTCTACAGGAAATAAACATTAAATGCTCCACAAGGCAACCCTTTTGTGCTTTCTAGAACTCACTAGTTTCTGAGTTGTGGACTCATTTTGGCTTGTGTGAGGGGTTAAATATTCCACATCTTTGGACTCACCTCACAATGGTTAAAGTGTTAAGTGTACCACATTGTGCTCTTTGATTGCTTTTGGATAGATTTTCTTTCGGAAATTGACATCTGTACACACATAGTAATTAGGCCCCCATGAACACTATTCGTGAATCTTGAGGGAGTGGGTTCCTAGTAAAATCCTCTCTAAGATGGATTCCTTGTAGGTGGGGAGGATACTTTGAGCTTCTCTCAGATAGATGAATCTTCAACTTTTTGATTTAGGCATCCTTTCTCTGGAGAGGTTGATAGATGACTGGGAGTTGATATCATAGATCTTTAAGAGATACTCTTAGTTTAGCGTGTTGAATTAATTTGTCTACTTTGATTGGGCTAAAAGTGAAAAGGTGTCAAGACCTTGAATCTGGAAGCTAAGTCCCCTTGTGGTACACTATTGTGATTTGGTCACCTTTATAGAGGGTTAACCGTAGCAAAAACTCCCTCTATAGGGAAAATTGCGTTGATGGAACCTCAAGTGGTAATAGCCATTTTTGACATGGTAGTGACAACCGCTATATAAATGTCCTTGTGGAAGAAATATCCATGGGTGTGGTTCATTGTGGGTTGTTAGATCTCCCCAGCAGCTCTTGAAGATTAAGTTCTCAGACTATGTTGAAACCTTGGTGCGCCGGGATTGGAGGTCACCCCTGTGAGTCATAAAAGTTGCAGAGTCAAAAAATTACTAAAAACCTTAGAGAGGCCAAACTTTTCACTTTTTAGGAATTTGTGCAATGATTACAAAACTTTTTGAAAACATACAAATAGCTCTCCTAGGGATTAGCACAAACTAAGTCACTTGATTGTTCATGCGCAAGGTTGCTTTTGCCCTTGCTCATTATTTTCAGACGTTCTTGAAATCACCTAATTGTTGTTCTACATGCCTGTTTATCTACCTGGTTACTGAAATAAATCAACAGTATCTCCAAAATTGTCTAAAATCTTCAAAGTGTTTTCAAAATATAGTTCAGTTGTCAGTCTGATTTCCATATTTGCATACAGTTTGAAAACTTTTGCGTGAATACTTGTTGTCCTACTACTTCTTCACGTAGCTTTGTCCAAGTTCATGTGCAAACACTTGCACATCTCCATGCGAGATCTTTATACTATCCAAGTTACGTTTGCACTACTTTGCGTGGCCTATAGCACATCCTTGTGTGAAATCTTTATGCTATCCTGAATCTTTGCATGGCCCTGTGTACTTTCTCATGCGCCTTTCGGAGGATCTTCACGTGAGATCTTGAGTCTGAACTATCAAGTTAGTTTCTTAGAGCTATCTGTGATCTGTACCAAGTTTGTTTCCTACATTGGTTTACTATTTCTCTGTCTAAAAATAGTCCTAAATAGTGGCATCCTACTTAGCTAATGACTTGCAATCCATACTTTAACTAGTCTTGTCTCTCAGTTATCTTGCTCTTGTCCTTTATGGCTTGTTGTACTATGTGTCATGATAGTCATAATCTTTTGCTGTTCTAGCCTTCAAATTAGACTATTCATACCTTAGTGTACTGCACTCTTATCTTGCTTTTCTGAGACTATGTTCTAGTGTGGTCCTTGTCTAAGCTTTTACTTTTTGTCATTGTCTATGACTGTGGCAACTTGACTTATGTTCTAAAACTTGGCTGTCACTACTTGAAACATAGTACATCAAAATGGCTAACAAAAAATGTGCTAAATCCAATATTCCTAGTGAGGAAGAAAAGGTACTTATTCCAAACATGACACAACAAATCCAATCAATGAGCGCTCAACTTCACAGACTAAAAGAAGAGGAAAATACATCATCAAAAAAATTCTCCTTGTGAGAAATTTTCCCTTCCTCTTATGATAACCAAAAATCAAATTTTTCTGATCATGAATCCAAGATATCTGAGAACACTTCACAAACACCTAAGAAATCTTGAAATATCTTTGAAAACAAACCTTGGGAACCTAAACCAAAGTGTGATTTCACCCCTTTGGGAAGATCTTATGAATCAGATTTGGAAGAACTTCTTGAAGAAAAACTTATTACTTTACCTACGCTCACTTTGGCAGGGGTTTCCTTTATGAGTAACTATTGTGTCTATCATAGACATAATTTACATAAAACTTCCCATTGTAAGGAGCTGAAATGCTATAATTCAAAAATCTAAGCTCTCAATTACTAAATATTCTACTCTCAAGAAGGATCAACCTCATGAAACCATGTCTAGTAATGGTTGAAACACAACTTTTGCTTCCTCCAACATACATCCACCTTCTAAATTGTCCAATCTTTCCAACACATATTCACCAAAAGAACTCACTGCTCCCCTAGTTGACTATGTGTACCCTCAAGGACTACCTTTAAAGGAAACTCAAGCTAATATTGACTTAGCTGCAAACCTCTCCCATACTACACAAAGAAAAGATCCAAAACCTCCATGTGTTGCTCCTCCTATTATTCCCAATCCAACTGTTCCTCCATTGTCCCTTCAAGAGCCTGTTATGGAGACTCTAGAAATATATCCGAATACAAATTTAGATACTCCCTCATCCTTGGATTTGGTTTCATGTCAAGAGGACCACTTAAATGATGAAGAAACAAGTGTTGATCAAGACCAAGATTCCTTCATCCCCTTTCAAGTCTTCCAAGATCTTGTGCCTCCATCTCAAGAGCCACATAGTCCTCCATCTCCCATGTCATGCACCTTTACTAAGCAAGATCAAGATATTCCTTCCACCATCCTTAAGGAGATTACAAAAGATCAAGAGAAGGATACTTTTCCTATGTTATCCAAATTTCCTTTTGAAGAGTGTTCCCTCGCTCTCTTATTCTACCTCGCTACATTCACTTTCAAACTATGCTCAAGCTTTAAATACTCTTGTCAAAGGTATTTCTCCTATAACAGTTCCTCATAAATCTATTGATGATTGGTCATTTTGCTCACTCTAAAGATGATGATATCCATACTCATGGTCTGTTCACATCTTCTAAATCTATTCTTGATCCTTATCCATCTAAGCTAAAACCTTCAAGTCTTCCATCCATATTGGGACCTTATGTTCCTCTACCTCCTACTTCCATGCTCAACTCATTACATGTTCCTCCTACCCTACCCCAAGATGAACAAAGATACACATACTTGAACTCTTCACGTTCACCTTTCCATCTAAACCAGTCATATTTGCCTCATTCATCCACAAGTCCTAAGTCCTTTGGAAGCAATTTGGATGATCAACTCAAACATAGGTGCATGAATCCATCCTCAAAAGTTCACTATGTCTCCCCTAATCGACATGTGAATGTCAAGAAGGAAAATATGCAAAAAAGACCTCAAAGGTCCACTATTCAAAGAGCTCAACCATATAAAGTATGGATTCTTAAATCTATTATTGAAGAAATATGTTCCAAAGCATCTAATGAAAAATCAAAAGCTATATGGATTCCCAAGTCTCTTTTGAAGGACATGAATATTGAAAACAAATCAAAGTTGACATTCAAGCTTCCAAAGCCTTCCACTCCATCTCCTTCCCAACATCTTCCTAAAAAGATTTCAAAACCTTCTACTCCACCTCTCTCCACAATGGCTCTGCCACCTCATATATCTAAGCTTGAAGTTGTTTCATCCATATCTCCTCCATCATCCCACTACCCTTCAAGCTGTGTGTCAATGTTGATCTTGCCTAATATCTCATCCACCCTCATGAGATTGTCTAAATCTTATGCCTACTTTCCATCCTTTCTTGTAGTCTTTCAAAATCAACAACCTTATCATCCATCTACCTCTCATTTTCCTATCATTTCCCTTACATTGCCTTATCAACATCTTTGAGTGTACCTTGTTATGGCCTTGGCTTATTATAACTTATCTTTCTTATAGGCATGCTATATAACTTGAGAAAGGCTTGAATTCTTTCCAAAAACTCTAAAAATCCAAAAAAAACAAAAAAACAAAAAGTGCCTTCGTGAAAACCTGGAAACAGGCACCTTGGTAGCAAAAGTAAAGAAAAATAAATCCTTCCTATCCTGAAAACCACTTCTTGTGGCACCTTGGACAAGTACCGTGATGAAAACCTAGCAAATAGGCATCATGCATAATTCTTCCATCCATGACATCCTATCATGATCTTGCTTATCCTTCAGATGTCCTCATTCCTGAAGTCATTCACTCATAACCTCCATAACAAACTTTTATGTCCTATTCAGTTAACCCTTTGGTCTTGATCAAAGAAAGAAAGAAGAAAACTCAGTTCTTAGCAATCGCTTGACATGGTCATTTTCGTTGATTACTTACATGATGCCCTTCATTACACCATGAGCTTATATCCTTTTCCCTAGCTTGGGTAATCTTGTGAAGGCTTTCCTTGAGGGTAACATTCACCACTTCATACTCTTTGCCTATACATCTCTTCTTATCCACTCGCTTGCTACTACATCTTGTCCTACACATTGCTAGACACTGAGAAAAAATCAAGGTGATCCTTCTTGAGAGCTAGTAATCTCTGAAAAAATCTAAAAATTAAAAAAAAGTCCTGAAAAAAATTGTTACCCTAGTGAAAACCTAGCAATAGGCACCTTGGTAACAAAAAAAAAAAAAAAATCAAAGAGAGGAAAATACAAAAAAATTGAAAAAACAAACAAAGTGCCATTGGTGAAAACCTGGAAATAGGCATCATGGTAGCAAAAAAAGAGAATCTTGCCAAGAAGGTGAATACTTGGTAAACAAGTGCGTCTTGTTCCCAATGCTCCATCCTACAACACATCTTCTGGCTATTCTATATAGTGACTTTCATGCTTTTGCTTTCTTGCTTTTCCTACTTTCTGCTCATGTATCCATGGATTGACTCTTCTTACAGCTTGGGGGCGTTCCCCCTTAGTGTCACTCTTTTTGAGATCCTCTTCATAAAATCTCCTTTGCGACAGTCACTAGTGGTCCTCACTGCATTGCTCACTATCGCAAGTGTCACTCTTTTCGAGATTCTCTTCATAGAATCTCCTTCGCGATAGTCACCAGTGGTCCTCACTGCGTTGCTTATTGTCACAAGTGTCACTCTTTTCGAGATTCTTCTCATAGAATCTCCTACACGATAGTCACCAGTGGTCCTCACTGTGTCTGGCTACTGTCGCTAGTGTTACACTTTTTGAGATTCTCCTCATAGAATCTCCTTTGTGATAGTCACCAGTGGTCATCATTGCGTCTGCCTACTGTCACCAGTGTCACTCTCTTTTCGAGATTCTTATAGAATCTCCTTCGTGATAGTCACTAGTCATTCTAACTGCATCTACCTACTGTTGCTAGTGTCACTCTTTTCGAGATTCTCCTCATAGAATCTCCTTCACGACAGTCACCAGTGGTCCTCACTGCATCTACCTACTATTGCTAGTGTCACTCTATTTAAGATTCTCCTCATAGAATCTCTTTTGCAACAGTCACCAGTTGTTTCAGCTATGTATGCCTACTGTTGCTAAGGTCATATCTCCAGACTCCTTTATGGAAGATCTCTCTCTTGCGTCAGTCGCCAGTCATCCTGGCTGTCTATCTACTATTGCTCAATCCTTCTTAGGTTCTTCATCATAAAGATTCCTCTTTGATCTCAGTCACCAATCGTTCTGATTGCGTCTACCTATTGTTATCACCCTATTGAAGAGATTTGTTTCAAATGTATTCTGGACATTGACACTTGAGATCAATCCCAAAACATTGAACTCAAAAATGATATACTTGTTTGGATATGCTGAGAATTTTCTTTGCTTGCTTTTTTTTTGCTTTATCATATCTCCCTGAGCAACTCAATGATGTCATCTTCGACTAGAGAAGTAATGACTAGGGGCACAATCTTTTCTATGCTTTCTATTTAGGTTTAGTTCCAATAAGTTGATCTATTCCTATAAGAGGGGTGTCCACTATAAGAGCTTCTATCTCGTATTGGATGGTTGTGCATACCTCGACTCCTGTTATACAGATATGTCAATGACATTGGTTCTTCTCCTTGTTTTTTGGAGTAAACTCTTCATGCTATAGTAAATACAGATACTCCTCCTACTAAGTGAATGTATGGCTCACTACGAGTATATCTAGCACACTTCTGTCTCAGGTTACGAATGCAAGGGACATTGTAGATAAAATGAATACTGAATACTTAACATAAGAAGGATCTCACATGTGTTTGGTATGCCTGCCATGCAAGCAACATTCAGGTCATCCTAGCATTTATGCTATGATGCTTATGTTAACTTGCTACATTAAAAGGGACAAATGTTCTGGTCATTTTGGCTTCTTGTACCTCGAATGCTTACATTTAATCCTGAAAAACCAATAACGTATGTTATATTCATATTTCCATGATTGTAATGTCAGTGGGAATTGTATAATACACCAACTTTATTTTATATCCGGTGATGATTAAATATTGAGGCTCGGTAACCAGACCTAGGGTTTCATTTAACATTGTCTTGAATTGCATACTTCACTTGCATATAAGCATGTGATAAAACTGCAAATCTACTTTCACCTTCTTCTATGAGGGATTGCTGATCTCTTCAAAGTATCATGTTCTTTCACAAATTGCACAAATGATTGATTAATCACCCTTTTCGCTACTTTGGTTGCGCTAAACTCATTTTTGGGGATCGAATTCAAAATCTGACACACTTAAGTGGCTCAAAATGCATTTAAAATTTTTTTGTGCAATCCAAATTTTTCTAATACTTTGCGATTCTTGGAATCTTTTCAACACAAACTTGGTCTTTTGGACCTCGAGATCATTATGATCTCTTCATATTTCTTCAGATCGTTCTGATCTCTTCATATTTTTTAAGATCATTCTAATCTCTCCAAATTTATTTAGATCATTTTGATATTTTTATATTTCTTCTGATCATTCTGATCTCTTCATATTTCTTTAGATCATTCTGATCTCTTCATATTTCTTCAGATCGTTCTGATCTCTTCATATTTCTTCTGATCATTCTGATCTCTTCATATTTTTTTAGATCATTCTGATCTCTTCATATTTCTTCAAATCATTGTGATCTCTCCAAATTTCTTCAAATCATTCTAATATCTTCAAATTTTTTTAGATCATTCTAATCTCTTCATATTTCTTTAGATCATTTTGATCTCTTTATATTTCTTATGATCATTCTGATCTCTTCATATTTCTTCTAATCATTCTAATCTCTTCTTTATTGTTTAGATCATTCTGATCTCTTCTACATTCTGTTGAATCTCAGATTTCTTCTATATCTCATGATATACTGCTTCAAATCATATTTTTGGTGTGTCATCTTTCGATTTTGCTCCTAAGGGGGTAGGATGATTACATCATTACATACTTATTTCTCGGGGCATCTGGTTCTCATCTTATGTCCTTATCACTTGGGGCATCTCATCACTCGGGGCATTTTGTTCCCTTCTATCTGGCATCTTTGCTATCAATCTTATCTTTTCATCAATTGATCAACCTTATAACAACTCTTCTTAGAGTTCGATGGACAGGTATTGGGATTGTCTAAACCCCTTTTCCTGAGGATCAAGCCTCATTCTAAGGATGATTCTACGACTCATGATTGGATCTTGTTGTCTTTATTTTATCAATCTTAGGTATCTAGGTGTTCTATCTGGATCCTTTAAGGTTAAGCTCCATTCTAGAGATAGTCTTCTAAATGCTTTCAATCTCAGGTATCTAGGTGTTCTATCTGGATCCTTGAAGATTACGCTCTATTCTGGAGATAGTCTTCTAAATGCTATTATTCTCGAGTATCTAGATGTTTAGTCTGGATCCTTAAAGGTTAAACTTTGTTCTGAAGAAACCTTTTAAATACTTATCAATTTTAGGTATCTAGACGTTCTATCTGGATCCTTAAAGATTACGCTTCCTTTTGGAGATAGTCTTTTAAATGCTACCAATCTTAGGTATCTAGGTATTCTACTTGGATTCCTTGGGATTAAGCTCTGTTCTAGAGATATTCCTTAAAAGCTTATTAATTGGTCTCCGTGTAATCAACTTCGGAACCAATCTCATGTTCACATCATGATTTTTTATTATCTTTGAATTAAATGTGTTGCTCGCACATTCATTCAAAGAGGGGCAAAATGTAATATCCCAAAATTGGCTCATTACCATCTTAACCAATTCTAGTCTATTTCTGATCAATCCTAAGACCTATTTGAATAGCCAATTCTCATTTTGCTACTCGCTACTTGACTTAATTGTCAAATGCAGAAAATCTAAATCTGCATTCATCATACTTATTATTTAATTCCTATACTATTTACTCATATTAGTCACATTAAACCTATTGATTAATATTTAATTTAATTACTAGGTATTTATACTTGAATTAAATTAAATTATATCTTAAGGCTAATGTACTATGGAATTAAATTTATTTAATTTAATAAATACGCCTATCTTGATTAATTAAATGTAATTATTTAATTAAATTGGAAAGGCATTTCTAACCATTTAAAGAAAAATATTTAATTAAATGAAGTACTTACTTCTAATTAATTTAACAAAGTTATTTAATTAAATGGGAAGCCCTTCCTAATTAATTAAATGATGTTATTTAATTAAATAAGAAGTGTCTCTAATTAATTAAAGGATTATTTAATTAAATAGAAAAGGTAATTATGAGAGCATATCTCATTTTATTAAATTAAATATTTCACCAAAATCTCTCTTCAGTTCAAAAAAGGAAATTTCCAGTTCACTATTGATAAAAAATGAGTTAAATGAGTTAACTCCTTTTTCTACTCAAATTGAATCAGTTAACTCCTTATTTTACTCAAATTAAATCAGTTAACTCCTTATTTTACTCAAATTAAATCAGTTAGCTCCCTTTAATTTGAGAATCCCCCTTTATGACTAAACTTCACCTTTAATCCTGACCGTTGATTTAAATCGATCTCAACCGTTGATGGATTCTAGGACAGTCTATTTAAGAGACCCTCATCTCTTCATTTTAAAGGAGGTTGAATGAGAATTTTCATCAAACTGCTCCTGGATTGTGCATTCATTTGAGCTCCCTACTTTCATATTCATTTTCTAGTTTAATTCTCATCTAGATTTAATATGCATACATTTAGTATAATTTCTTTTACATGTTCTTAGATTAAACGTGCATACTCCATTCTAGATTAATCTGCATAATCATATAGATTAATTTCATTTCAAATCCGTCATTCTTATAGGGTCTGGTTGCTTAAACACCTTGGATCTAAGGATATCTGACAAGCAATTCCCTTTAGATAGAAGGCAACGGGTCACTTTGCAGGCTAATTTTCGGATGAACAATCCAATGTTCATTCCAGGATGAATCCGCATACAATTATCGTGTTGAAGTGTGTGTGTGTGTTAGTAGAGGCCGCATATTCGTGCATACATGAACAAGTTTAGTTTATGAAGGTTCATGTCTTAACACAAGATTAATTTGTCCTATTGTGAAAAATTTAGAATAAATCAAATGAGTATAGTACGACTCAATAAGTATTCGAATTAATGTATTTATTAAACTACACTATAGGAAAGTTGATCCTAATTTGTGCTCAAAGTATTTAAAATCAACCTCATGATCCTAATACAACAATTAGTGGAAAATAAATTAAGTTGAAGGTATTGCATAAACACTCATGAGAAAACAAATGTGGAGGTGTGTATTTAATTCTCTTGATTTTTGTATGGGGGATGAGAAAATACCCCTCTCTCAACAACATAGTTCAATGAAATAATCAAAGGGAATATTCTTTGGAATCCCCCATATAGAAAAACAATAAAATAACCTAACAACTAGCCTAAGGCCATCAAAAAACCATTGAAATCATGTCAACTAGCATTGATATTTTCTGTGTTCCTTATAACAACACAAAACACACATACACACACCCACACACTCACCCACCCACCCACCCACCCACACACCCCTAGAACTCATTTCATCATTAAAAAAAGTTTATATTTAATAATATTGGTGTTGGGCATATCCAACCATAGTCCCTATCTTTCATCTTCTTAGCCTTACATCTCACATGCAAAAATGGGTGCAATACATGCTAAGTCAAAAAAGAAAAAACAAGAATGATGTAGGGAAGTAGGCCCCTTGGTGTCAGTGGCCCAATCCATATCCACACCTAGGTCAACATTATTTAAATTTCAATATGTGATTTTTTAAAAAATAATAACAAAAAAGACTAATATCATATTTGAAATCTTTTTAGAGATTATATTTCCAAATGAATCTTGTATTTGGTCTTGTGATTAAAACCATGTTGAAAGATCATTTAAATATCATATTAATGACCTCCAAGTTTATTTGTATTTTTAATTTTCTTTAGTATATTTTTAAATATTTTTGATCTTATACTCAAATATCTACTTCTATTTGAACATTTAAAATTTTAGAAAATTCTATCAAATATTTATAATTTGAAATATTGAATTTTTCATTTTTTAAATAATAAATATAAATATTTAAAAATCTCACTTACAGTTTAAGTAGCTATAAACAATATTGAAAATGTTTTTAAAATAATTTGATTTAATTTAGAATTAAGATTATAATTTACAATGTAATATGTCCTTAGAATTTCAAACAATTTCAAAGGTTGTGGTATACCTTTCAGTGATAGGAATAAAAAATAGCCTACATAAAATAATTTAGCTTTCAAAAAATTAATTAAAAATTAATTTTTAATAAATATAAAAATATTTTTTATTTAAAGTATTAACAAACTAAAAGATATTAATTATTAAAATTTAAAAAAAAATTATTCAAATTCCTATTTCAATTCTTACAACCAAACACATAATATGCATTTTCGAATCCTCTTCCAGGACAAGCAAACATATCCAAATGATATCCCATAACTTATTTTCAAAATGCATGGATACCATAAGAGAACTTATTCCAAGATAGACGAGTGTTGCATTCGACAATTCTTGTAACCAAATGAGACCTTAGGCATGCGTGGTAAAGGGAATTTGAATAGGGAGTAGTTAAGGATTAAGGAATTTTTGTAATTATTGGGTGTATGTTAGTAAGTAGGTTAGTATAATAGTTATGATAGAATATTTAAATTAGTTAGTGGTTAATATTAATTTAGTTAGTAGATAAGTTAATGAACTTAGTTAATAGATAGTAATTTTATTAATTAGTAGATAGTCATTAGTGTATAGATTTTACTTGTTTAGTGGGTAATAAAAAGGTTAGTGGTAAGTAGCATTAGTGATTAGTGAAATTGTAGTTACTTAATGGATTGAAGATTGGTTGAGTAGTAGATTAGATAATATTAAATTTATTTACATGAACTATCTAGTTAATAGGGGTTAGCATATTGATTAATATCTTGGAGTAGAGTAGAATAAATTAAATATTCGATTGTCATATATGTTTTGAGATTAATTGTAGAATAGGTTAATTATTTTAATTATGATAAATATATAAGATTTGATTTATTATATACTTTAATATAGATACAATATGTAATGATTAAAAGTTTCCAGATGATATATTTATATATTTATAACATGCATGTGTATGTGTTTGTGTGTGTGTGTAAGTATAGATATATATGTATGTTATCTAATACAAGAGGTGAAGCAAACATGCATTAGTAGAAGAGTAGTAACAAAGTACAATACATTTTATATATAAACTAGCTTAGTTAAATTAAAATCAACCATTAATGTATGTGTAGATCAAATGTTACTCAATTATATATGGGTGAACCCACAATAGTGGGTTATACCTTTTCGAAGGAACCAAATCCTCCAAAATCTCACAACCACAAAAAATTTATAACAAAGTTTTGATAGAAAATTATTAGTTTCTTTCAAAATTAAAAAAAACACATAGTTTCTATCGAAACTATTAACATTTTTTAGCTTCGATAGAAACCATCTTATGAGTTTCAATCAAAACTTATATGATAGTTTCTATCAAAACTAAGAAACTTGAACATGGTTTATTAAAACTGCAGTATGGCAGTATAGTTTTGATTCAAACTATTTAACATACTTTCGACCAAAACTACTTAATATAGTTTCAATCAAAACTATTAAAATGTGGAAGGCTTGTTAAAGTGCCATATGGGACCCCACATTGTCATTTTCTTTGACAATGGAAAATTTTGATCAAAAGCGATTATAGGGCATCCAAAATTTGACCATCGAAAAAGGTATGGGTATAGTTTTATACCTTTTTTTGTTCTTTTTACGGTTTTAGTTACATTTTATATGTTTTTTTCTTTAATTTATATATGTTTTTTTGTATATGTGTACATATATATCATGTATATACATATATATCATCCACATATATATATATATATATACATATATACATATATATATATATATATACATATATACATATATATATACATATATACATAGATATATACATATATACATATATACATATATATATATATACATATATACATATATATATATATACATATATATATATATATACATATATATATATATATATGTCATGTATATACATTTACATACATACATACATACATATACACACAGTATTTAAATTTTTAATGTACACATGTTCAAACAATGTAATATGTTAAAATTTAAGTTCATATACATGTACATGTATGTGTGTATGTGTGTGTTTGTATTTTCAAATGTTCACCATGTTACCTCCAATAATTTAGTTTCAATGAATTAGCCCTTTAACATTAGTTGTACAATGTATACCCATCACACACACACACACATGGACCCTAATTTATAAACTTCACCTTGAATTCCTCACCCTAATCTTGAAAGTCTAATTATTGACTAGATTTAACCTAATCTGATTGTAATGAATATAATTGTACAATCCCAACCCTATAAATGTCACATAACATAATGCTAACACTCATGTAAATTTAATCCTAATCTCAACTCTAATGAACTCATGTTATATATTTACTCTAGAATGAAGACTAGTTGATAGAATAACCATGTAAGTTCCATAAAATCTAAGTTACCCTAGAAACATAAACCTTTAAACATAAAGTTATATCAATTTAACTCAAAATTTATCACTAATCCTAAGAATGAATATTCATTTTCCAACTTTAAATTTTTATACCATGGTCCTCACTTCTTAACCCTAAAAAATAGGCTAATATATGAATTTCCTAACTAAAAACTTTAATCTAGAGACTTGTACACTAACCCTAAACATTTAATCCTAAAGATCCATAAACATTATGTATTAACTTTCTAGGTAACATTTCAATCATGATTCTAATGATATAACTATACATAACCATGTACAACTATAGTGAATGATAGCATACCTACCTTTTAATCCTAGGTAATACTAAACCAAGTAACAAGCTAGTTATATTAACTTACTCAACATCTAATGTTACTAAATTAGGTATTTACCTAGAATCATAATTCTACCCATAATGCTAATGATCTTAATATATAAGTTATGTACAATTTTATAACACTAGTTAACCCTAGGTAACTCTAACCATAATAGCTTGTACTCTGCATCAACATAAAATACTATTCTGAACACACACTCCTTTAACCCTAGGAGCCAGGTAAATATTTTCCTCAAGAATGTTGAAACCCTAATCAAATTAATTTAACCTAACCAGGTAACATTTTAACTTTAAGCATGACCCTAAATTAACTCTAAGTTTTTAATTCTAATTTCAGGCTTACACATTATATAGATGTAGGCATACTACATACATTGACCTTCACATGTCAGATCAATAGCTTCATATCCCCTTGAGTAGTAGCCTCATATCCTCCTCGAGTAGCCTGCTATCCCTCCTGACTAGCACCTTGCTATACCCCTCGAGCAGCAGTAGCTTCCTATCCCCCCAAGGAACAGCCTGTCCCCCTCCCCTAGCAGTGTGTTATTCCCTTAGCTCAGTAGCCTATACCACCCAACATGCTCTATGATCACACTAACAAAAAGATTCATAGACTTCATGAAACCTTTTCTAGTGGTACATTCTCTAGCATGTATAGTAATACATGTCAAAGCATCTTACAGAGTCTCACATATACTAGAGATGAGATTCATGGTGCTACTCCATATTTTTCACATACTATATAGATTATCCTTGATAGTAAGAGACAAGAGGTCTCTTCAAGGCTCTTACTCTAGTAGGTACAGGGCTTAGTGTCCAAAGAGACATTGAAGAAGGAATGTTTCCCTCATTATCTTCCACTTAAGTATGTGAATGGGTATTCTACCCTTAAGTGTATAGATCCATAGATGTCTTCACTTACATACCCACACTTCCTTGCTGCTCATGGTCACTATCCAAATAATGACTAGATTCCACTCTATTTTGCATCACAACTTTATGTTGAGGCTCACTTATGTAGGGCAATGAACTACATTGATTTAACATCACATTTAGGATAGAGGTGTGGTAGACTACTTGATAGGAAGTCAACTTATCCACCAATGACACATAGGTCAATTGTTAGAGAAAGGGCACCTACTATTTCCCCTATATTAGGTCTATTAGTTGATGAGGCCATGCATAGCAAAAAGTTGTTGGGGGTGATTTATGGAGTTGGAGACATTGCTACTACTATCAGATCAATTTCTAGTGATGAGGTTGGCCAATATTTGATGTCACATCAATGTTCTAGATCATCACCTGGTGCTTCATCTTCAAAAGACTTGTATTGTGCAATAGGCATCCCTTCACTAAGTAGCTTAGAGGGTCTCACTAGAGTGTTGCCACATTGAGACACTATGAGTACTCTTGTTGATGATCTATTACATTCATATAGATTTATATCAAAGAATCTTAGCATACCCATATCAGATGTTTGACATTATGTCCATGGATATTGGGTCACATCCTTAGCCACATTCCTCTTCTCGATCAGGTAGTGGTCATGTTAGCAGTACACATCATGATCCACCTAATGGCCACTCTTTTGCTTTAAAGGGACATATATGTAGTAGTATAGAACCTTCAGCCAATGCAGGGCATCATCCGAGTTTAGATGCGGGCCTTGATGATGTTGACTTCATCTTGTCAACCACAAGATGGATGGACTTGTTGGCACATGATGATTCTATTTCTATGCCATCTCATATAATCAATCCACTTGGATCACCATTATTAGGATGTGTGCCAAGCATCACTCATGCTAGGGTAGATGTAGCGATGCAGCTAGATGAGGCCCAACAAAATCTAGATAAATTGGTGCACACGATCGATGCTAGGGAGTCTGAGTATTATTAGATGCTAGCATCTACAAAGCTAAATCTATGATTTTTTTACATTTATCTTAAAATTTCAATTTCAAACATTTGTACAATTAATAATTTATACATGTACATATTTTAATATGTTTTTTTGCACACATGTATGTATGTATTGTAGGGGGAGATTCCTATTTTTACGCCATCTTTGATGCCTGATCAGGTACATCATCGAGACTCATTTGATGATGTTAGTAGAGGACAGGTGAGTTTTTTTTTTTGAATTAGATACATGTGAGTTTTAAATTTACTATTTAAATTGCATGTAGTTAAATTAATTTTTTTTTTTAAAAAATTAATTAAATATTAAATTATGTACACTAATTTCACTTTCTCCCTACTATATATAGGGGTCAACACATCCTAGTGAGCATCCTGATAGTTAGTCTTCAGGCTACACTATGAGGAGACATCATGATGATAGTCTTGCATCTAACAATCCATAGGTTTTTTATATTATAGATTATTTGATCTAGAATTTCATCCAAATTTTACATGTTTTATGATTGACATGTGCATATATAGTTATGTTCTTATATGTTACATTATGCTAGATTATGCTAGACTATGTTATTTTACATGTTAGATTATGTTGGATAATGTTCTATTGAGTTGGATATTATGTTAGATTAAATAAATTGGATTATGTTGGATTATGTTATCTGCTACATGTTCTTTTACATGTTAGGTTTTGTTAGATAATGTTATATTATTTTGGCTAATTTTCTAGTTATCTTGGAAATTATGTTAGATTAGAAGGATTATGTTTGATTATGTTCTTTGACATGTTATATTATGTCAAGGATAATGTTGTGTTATCTTGGAAATTATGTTAGATTATGATAGATTGTGTTGGATTATGTTAGATTATGATTATGTTAGGGTTATAGTTAGGTAATTAGCTTTACATAATTAATTGCATACAAGTACCTAATTGAATGATAATTAATTACAAATCACAATTTAAACTGAACATAAGTGAAATGAAAGAGTAAAAGTAATATATATTTAGTTACAAATCCTAATTTCATCCTCTTAAGACACAAGTCCTAACTTGATCCCCTTAAGACAATTGTTTGAATTTCTTCCACTCAAGGCACATGTCTGAATTAGTTGCATCCAAGTACTTTATTGAACTTTAATTATTTATGAATCATAATTTAAACTAAACACAAGTTAAATGAAAGACTAAAAGTAATATATAATTAGTTACAGGTCGTACTTTGATCCCTTTAAGACACAAGTCCTACTTTGATCCCCTTAAGACAATTGTTTGAATTTCTTCAACTCGAGGCACATGTCCTAATTAGTTGTATACAAGTACCTAATTGAACTATATTAAGTTATGAATCATAATTTAAACTAAACACAAGTTAAATGAAAGAGTACAAGTAATATATAATTAGTTACAAGTCCTAATTTGATCCCCTTAAGACAATTGTTTGAATTTCTTCCCCTTGAGGCACATGTCCTAATTAGTTGCATACAAGTACCTAATTGAACTATAATTAATTATGAGTCATAATTTAAACTAAACACAACTTAAATGAAAGAGTAAAAGTAATATATAATTAGTTAGAAGTCCTAATTTCATACCCTTGAGAAACAATTCCTAATTTAAACCAAATTTCAAATTGTTGAACCAAAGTTCATATTTCAAATACTCCAGCCAAATTTCAGATTTCAAATAGTTCAACCAAATTTTAGATTTCAAATAGTTCAAAAAGTTGTTTCTATCTTGTATCAAGTGGTTCAATTCATTGCTGGATAACATTTAATATTTTCTCATAATCATAAATAACGGACCTCCACTTATGTATTCTAGGTCCTTTGACTAGATGAAGAGTTTCACTACTGGTAATAACATGATTACTATATTGATATACCTTATTGTTAGGTTGATAATCAATGAAATGAATCCCATTCTTAAGTACTTTATTTTACTTGAAATATGTTCCTTGTACAACAACATAACTGACATACATGTCAATCAAATAAGTCAATAATTTTTAATTCATAAGAAAACAATTATGTATATACACATACATGATTCAACTATATACTAACCTATGGGAAACATAATTCCATCACTTATTTTAGTCTTCTTTAGCTTATCTTTTTGTATGGTGGAACACAATAAATAATAGCTAATACCTTCTACATTTTTAGATTTTTCCATGATTTTAAAAACATTACCTACACAAAGTATATGTATATAAATTCCATGTGTCATGTACATATATATATATATATATATATATATATAATGAATTGACAAAAACTATGAAATACATACCAAGTTTGATCAATCTTGAAATATGGTCAGAATCATTGGAAGTCAATGGAATATCATCATAGTTTTCATCCTCAAACTCATTCATATTGATAACATCTAGTGGCACCAAAGTACATTTACCCACTTATCCATGTTCTTGATTAATGCAACCATCATAGTTTTCATCAATGCAATTAGGACAAAAACGTGAGTATTCTCTTGTGTATAATGACCATACATTAGTATCTATATACTCATAACTTAATGCAACAATCATGTCTTCTCTACCTTCTTGCATGCATGCATGATCTATACTTTCCACACCATCCAAATCAATTTGTGCATGTCGATATGACAATTGAACCATAATAGTAACCTGCTCTATATAGTAGTATTCTTCTTCAAGTTGTTTTTAAGAAATGAATGAGTTATTCTCTGCAAAGTCAACAACAAATAAAATTTCCTCAAGTGGGAATATTTCTCTTAGTTTTTGAAATTGTTCTGCTTTGCCACTTAGCAAAGAAAGCATGATGTATATATGGTTAAATAAATTTATGAAAATTTGACATAAATTCTCTAGCAAGTATGTCATCCTCTACATATTCTAACCTTGTTGATTATTTTTCAAATTTTTTTCTAACTTTATGTACTTATACCTTTTACATTTTACTATCCTCATCATATCAATATCTTCATCTCTCAAAGGAAATTTGGTCAAGTTTCCACATGTTTCAAAAGTTCCTCTTATGCAATCTATTTCACCTATTTCACCAGTGTTTTGTGTGTTGAAGATACTCCTTAGGCCCAATCCTCTACTTGATGGTATCTCTTCTATCTAGTGAAGGATGAGTATTATCAATCCAAAATTGAATGACTAAGTTCTTAATTGTTTCAACAATCCTATCAACTCGAGGAACTCTACACATTAGTGCCCAGTTTCCTTCTAATGTACTATCATCCAAATTGTTTCTCCTTTTCAGATAATGTAATATAATCTTTGGACTATACCTAATATGAGATGGAAGTGAAGATATGTGTATTTTTTTCCCATAATTTCTTAATTAAAATAGATGTTAGTATCACTCTTCATGCAATGGATTTATCTATAAATCTAGATTTTTCCCAATGGAGTGTAACCCTTCCTTAACACTTTCAACAATAACTTTTTGTAGTTTAGAAGTCTTCCTCTTTTAACACTTGTATCTTTACCCAATAGTTTCAATTACTCTTTTAATTCATCTTTAAGAAGTGAAATTGTTAATAGTTAAGTTTTCTCCACTATATCAAGATTCTCAAATTGTGCAATTATTTCTTTAGACTTTGTATTCAATTTCCTCTGTGTAGTATGTGTAGGTTGACTAGCATATTTTATAAATTTTTCCACATCCATTTCAATTAAATGATAAATGTTTCTATGATTACTTTTTCTCTTCAAACTTTTAACTAGATTAACATTTTTATTTTTTGTTTGATCATAGGTTGAAAGAAAAATTAAAATAAAGACTTTAGACACAACTTTTCTTTAGTGTCCACATATGTTTATGTTTACATAAAAAATGAATTATTAAATACAATTTTATCTAACCTTCATATGGTCCTTCTCCAATATCCATTGCTTCATCTTCAATTTTCTCTGATTGAAAAGGTCATTGTTGAAGAAGAAAGAGGGAGATTGTTGTAAAGAAGGAAGTTGGTTGATAAAGAATATTTTCAATAATTTTTTTTCATTGATGTCAAAATTTCTATTTGTAGGAATGACAATTGCTTATAAGATCCAAGTATTGTCACTTAGTTGATTGATGAAGAGGATTTAATCAGCAAGATGTAACAAGAACACCTAAGAAAAAGGTTGAGTTATGATATTGTAATGAAGTGCAAGGATTAGCTAAGACAATGGTTAAATGATGTATTGATAACATACTAAAAGATATAGAGGTTAGTTACACTTAGGAACATTAGAGATATAAGTTGTAACAAGGTTGATTATAAAGCTTAACTAAGTTCATCAGTGGGTGTCGAGTAAGCTAGTTCAAGCTGAGCAAATTTTTAGTTGAAGCCAAGTGACGTTCAAGTGCTAAGTGATATAGAAGGAACCGAGCATTAGAAAAATCTTAGTAGGTCATGAGTGAACTTCAAGTGCTGACCATCAAAAACATCTTAGTTGATACTGAGTAACATAGTATATGCCGAGCACTAGTAATTCAATAGTGCCAAGCTGCTACATTCTTAGAAATGTCAAAGATTTGCCAGATCTAAGTCAATAGAGTTGTTATCTTGAATTTTATGAACAAGTTGGAGGATAAGGATGATGAGTTGGTGGTACAAAATATTGTGTAAACTATTTTTGTGTGAATTCAAAAGGATTATTCAAGAAGTTTCTAGAAGGAACAAAATATGTGTTAGATTCAATGAATCCTAGCTAACCCATATGAACTGAAATTAAAGGATGGAAGGATTGAGTAAGAAAAGTGAATTCCAGACTTCTATTTAAGGAGTTAGATACCAAGAAGCAAGAGTTCTTGGTGTGTCATATTGCAAAGTGGTTGAAGGGTGTCAAGGAGAAGACATCTAGGAGAAGGAAGAATAGAGCACAAAGACTCTGCTTCAATAAATGGTCAAGAATATATGATCACACTAGTACATTGAGAAAGGAGACTTAACAGGACTAAGCTTGAAAGGAGGGCAAGCTGTTAGAATTATAGAGACTAAAAGTCAAACAATGTAAAGAGCTAAAGAGTGATCTGAGATCTTCAAGATAAGTTGTATACCATATCAGGTCAAAACCCTTTATTGTTACTCTCTAGCAATTGTATCAGTTTGGATAAAGGAAAATCCTATGGACTTAAGTTGGTCTAATAGCCATTTGTAAATCCTTTAACAGGGTGGCATTCCAAGTGAAAGTTCTAAAGTCTTGTAACCAAGCCCACTTCTAACAGGGTTGTTAAATCCTTTAACTAGGTTACATTTAACAGTGTGTTGTAAGCCTTTAACAAGGTAGGCCTTTCATGAGGCATCACCTCAGAAGAGTGAGAATTGAGTAGCATGTTACTAGTGGTTTTTTCAAAATTGGGTTTTCACGTAAATCATTGTGTTATGTGTTGATCCTTTTATGTGTTATGCTTGCATGTTGATTATAGCAACTTGCTGAATAGGAAAGTGAAAGCTTGGATGAATGAACAAGTTTGATGGGCACACTTTACTTGATGAAAAGTTTGAATAGGAAATTTGGACCTTGAATAACTGATTCATCCTTGGCCCCCTCTCAATTATTCTAAAGAATTTCTAACAATTGGTATCAAAGCCAAATACTGATTTAGTTTCAAGGTACTAGAAATAGGAAGATCAAGATGTCCAAGAGAGAAGGTCCCAAGCTCAACAAAGATAACGTTGTTGCATGGTAGAGTTTGATGAAGCTACACCTTGGATCAATACGTGACTATGACCAAACCTTAATTCAAATTGAACATGTAGATCTAGCTCAACCCCTATCTATAGATGATTTGAACAAAAGGAAGGAGCACAATTAGGAAATGCTAGGGATTGCCTCTACACTCAGTTATGTTGAATTTAATGAAATCAAAGGATGTGACACTACATTCAAAATATGGAAAGCCTTGTCAGATGTCTATGGAGGAGATGAGAATGGTCATAGAGAAAAAAAAGAAAGCCTCAAAGGAAATTTTGATGATATGAAAATGTAGGAAGGAAAAATTGTTTCTTAATATGGCTCAAGAATGAAAGAAGTAGTAAGTGCAATAAGAAGTTTGGGTGGTCAATCAAAAGAAGATACTATCAATAGCTAATACTTAAGGACCCTACTCCCCAACTATGCTATTAGAGTTCTATAAATCCAAGAGCTAAGGTGTGTGCAAGGAAACACACTGATCTTTGAAGGTATAGTGGGAAGACTCGTTGCATTTGAATTGTCCAACTTTGACAACTATAGACCTGAGCACCTTGAATCTTCTTTCAAGGCCAAACTAACATTGAAAGACACTAAGGAGGTGAAATCAAGGAAGAAGAGTAGAAAATGAAAACATACATCTAGTGATAGTAGCATAGATGAGGAAAATGTGGAATAGATGGAAGCACTACTGGCTAGAGGATTCCATAGAGGCAAAGGTAAATTCAAAGATAAACTCCCTATTATTTGTTTCAATTGTAATGAAGTAGGTCATATTTCTACAAGGTGTACACAGAAGAAGAACTACAAAGAAGGAAAAAAGTAAAAGAATAAGAGAGAAGATTATAGTGGAGACTACCAGGACAAAGGCAAAAGATGTTATATTGTTGAAGAAGATTCTGATGAGAATGATGATGAAGTAGTCTATGTGGCCATGAAGAATGAATCAGATGAAGATGAAGCAACAACATTGGTAACCTGTGTGAGCAAGAATGACAAGTGGATCATAGATAGTGGGTGCTCACATCACATGACAGGAGACAAAAGAAAGTTCATTACCTTTACTCAATATGATGGAAATAGTGTTAGATTTGGGAATGATGCTCCATGTCAAATCAAAGGGAAAGGTTCCATTAAACTTAATGAGAAAATTTCATGTGATAATGCATACTATGTTGAAGGATTAAATTTACAACATGTTGGGGTAAAAGAATAGATCTATGTCACCATTTGTGATACCAAAACCTGTTTTGGTCAAATCTCATTTCTCTATCAAAACTCTTTTTTTTTCAAAAACTAAAAATACCCTTTTATAGATCTAAGATTCAATATCATCATTATATAAATTTTTGAGTGTTTTGATTAGTTATAATATGTTATAATCTCAACGTATTATAAGTCAATATTTCAAGATTTTAGAAGATGCTCCCTCAAAAAAGGAAAAAAAATAGTAAATCATATCAAAAAAATTTAAAAATTATATTTATCTCTAGAGGAGAGAATCCTCTTGACGAATATGTAATTTTTTTCAAGGAGGTATAGATTTGATAGGAAAGTTTTGATGGGAGGAAAAAACTATTGGATTTTGATAAGGTCGAATTTGAGTACTTATAAAAAAGAAAATATACATAAAAAATAATTATTATTTTTTTTTTGTGCTAGCTATACATGTCATCTATAAGATATTTTGAAATCAGAACAAAAAAAGATGATTTGCATATACTTGTTTGACGGGAACTACACCTTATATTTTTTACAGTTAAAAAAGGGACTTCAAAATAAAATAAAATGAATAAATTCCTACTCAAAAAAAATTATAAAAATTATAGTCATAAAATTCATCCAATTCTACACATTTCTTTAGTTTACATCATCTTCATATTTTAAACACAAATACCATTTTTTTTGTCACTAATGTTGAACTGTCACATTCTGATATCACGTTTCTTTATAAAAGGTGACACGGGTTTGTGCTTTTACCCATTGAGTGTATCATAGTTAGGTAATGTGTTAGATTTTAGTGACTGATCAGGAAAGTACTATACATAGTTTATAATTAGTGGGGTTCGGGCCAGTCATTTTGGTACTATTCACCATTCGTAGATTCGCCACTAAAGTTATGGCTAATTATGGCTGACATGTTATAACCCTAAAGCAGTTTAATACTTGTATAAAAGTGTTTAGGGTTGGGTATTTTTCATTATGTTGTGATGCAAAATTGGTTCTTGCAGCAGTATTGAGCTATAAGAGATTATGGATTGTAATCAGGTTGTAATCACTGGATTGTAATAAGATCAGACTTGATGTTTGGTGGACATAGCCCAGGGATTGGGTGAACCATGTTAAATCTCGGTGCCTTGTGTTCATTTCTGTGTGATCTATTATTTTCTATTATTGGTTATATTTGAATGTAGTTTTTATTTCTGTCCGTGATTTATCCTAACAAGTGTTATCAGAGCTATGGTTTTATTATTGTAACCCTAGATTGAATCCATGGGAATGCATGAGAGGATAAAAGGAAAGGGCAAGATATATGAATGTTTTAATGCAGATCTAAGGGTTTTGGATTTTCTGTTATGATGAGATGTTAAAAGATTTGGGCATGTGAAATTGTTGGAGAAAAGGATTTTTTGGATGTTTCATTTAAAATGAGGATTTTGGGAGGTAGCTTGCATAAATGACCTCTTAGGTAAAAAAAGACCTCACCATTGGATCCGAGTCGACATTTTCATAAAATTTGATATATAATATGCCCTAGTTTGGCCATGTTCAGAGGAAATGAAAGAGTTTTTTGGTTTTATCCCATGATGGCCATCAAATTTAATCCCATCAGAATTTTTGTCACAAAAAAAAAAAAAGATTGCAGGGAAAATGGTAAAAAGAATATCTTAGTAAAACGACCATAACTTTCTCTCAGAATATCAGATTTAGGAGTTCTTATAGGCATTGGAAAGCTAATTTAGAGCACTACAACATGGTATAGGTTTGTTTCTATGATTTTGAGATTTTGTCAGGTTTTAAAAACTCTAAAGTTAGATGTTTTTTATTTTGAGCACGGATTAGGGCATAACTTGGACATACAAAGTCAGATTTTGGACTTCAAGTAGCCAATGGAAAGCTCTTCGAGAGATCTACACATTGGTTAAGATTTGGTATAGGTTTGGCATGACATGATTGGATATACAGGTACATTCTTGATGTTCATTAGCTTGGATTTCTGATTTGGTTATGGTGGTATATCTTCTTGGTTGAGGATCATGGTTATTTGGTTTCTTTTGAGGAGCTCATGATGTGCACATTGAGTTCTTTAATGGTTTCATGCCTTGGTTGATTATCATGGTTTTGGATATTAGGATGGTTTTTCATCATTATGTCATGGATAGCTTGGATACATGGTTTAGTGGGAGCTTGTGACAGTGATGGGGTGATAGTGTAGGATTAGTTCCTAGTTTGGTTTGGATATTCATGTAGGAGATGGATTTTATGATGTCACAGGTGACTTGGTACAACATTTGAGTGGGAGCTGTTGGCATTGATATATTTATTGAGTGTTTGCAGATGTTGGAGGTTTGTCTTAGATCCTGTTGCTGCAGGAGCATCTTTGACATTTGCATGGTGCACTTGTTATCTTCATGGTGTGTGGAGATGGTTCTTCATGGTATGTGAAGATGGTTTTCTTCATGGTGTGTGGAGATGGTTGCATCTTGAGGACTCACAAGGTTCTTGGTAAAAGTGTGGTTTATGCTTTTATTTGGCATGTTATCCTTGGTGTGAGGATGGTTTTATTATTATGTTATGGTATACTCTTGATACACGTTTAGAGTTGTGACATGTTATAGTATGTTCATATGGAGCATGTTGTCATGTTTATGTTCTTCAGGCCATGGTTGGAACTTTGACATTGATCTTGGTTTAGTTTCTTGGTATTGAGTACATTGATCATAAGCTGGATACTTCATGATATTTCTATGTTGCACTTGGAGTAGGCATAGATTGATTGGTTATAGGTGCTCATGGATACTTAGAGACGGTGGTGATGCTGATTTCTCTTGGATTAGAGAAGTACTTTTCGGGATGGTTGATGGTTTCAGCACGAAGTCTGAGGGACAATCACCTGATATGGATTTGAGAGGAGATTGTTCTTAGATGAGTCTTGGTTGGAGACTTGGGTATCTTGATGAGCATTCTCATTCCCCACTCTTGGTCTACTCGAAAGTTTGCTACTTGAGAGGTATAGCCCATTGTTTCATTAAGTTGCATTATATTTATGCTTGTCTTTCATGGATATGGATTTTGAGCTATGGTACATGAGTTAGTTCTGAAGGGTTCATTTGAGAGATGGTTAAGCATTGGTTATCTCCATGTGCATATGTTGTTATGCTGGTTGAGTTTGGGAGATGGTTTTATATTGGGCATATTCCTTGGATTAGGAATAATTATTCCTTGGTTTAGGAGTGGTTTTATTGAGTTTGATCTTCTTGTGAGAGGCTTACATCCATGACTAGTTATATGGTATGGTTTGGGTGTTGTTGACACTTCTTGTTGGGGTTTTATGGATGAGATCATACTTGTACAATTTACATCTAGAGGTGTGTGTAGAAGGACATGATACTGGTTATGATTTGCATGGTTTCTCTGGTCTTGGTTATCTTCCTGGATGTTCAGTTTTGCTTACATTGGATTTGAGATTGGTTGGAGATTGTGATCACTAGCTTGTGTTCATATATGTCATGTGAGAGATGACATGGTTATTCCTTTATCTCTTTCCTCTATTGCTTGTGGAGAACTTGGGAGAGCATTGGAGACTTGTTATGAGAGTTGTTCTTGTAGAATATTACTTTATGTATTGTGGATGTCCTTGTTACTACATGGACTCACTTCTTTGAGATGTTGTGAGTGGATTAGTTATAGATTTGACATTATCTTTTGCAGTGGGAGCTTCTTGGTACATATGTGGTAGGTATTTCTCTTAAAGCTTGTGATTGCAGGTTATAGATTGGATATGTCGGTGATATGAAATTCACTCATTATACCTTTGAGGTATGGATAGTTGGATGAGTTTGGCACTTGTTGTGGGTGCTATTTCAACTATGGATATTTTTTGACAACTATGGATACATGTGATTACCTTTGGATTGGGTTTTTTTTTTGTGCTTGGCATTTTAGTTGGTACAAGATTTTATGATCTTCTAATGCGACAAGTTGGGTGGCTTTCTCTTTGGATGGCTTCTATGTATGTCCAGTGGCAATGGCATAATAGGAGGTGAGATCACTCATGTTTGAGATGTTGGATACTTTGATTTTGTTGTGAGTACCAAGATGGAGCACTTGGTGTATTTTGATCCATGATGGTGGATGTGTTGGGAGGGATTGTTCCCTTGTTCATTTGTGTGGCTACAGATTGACCCTATGCAATGTATACAACAAGTGGGAGATTGTTGAGATAATGGGTGTTGCACACATTGCATAATATTGTTACTTTATTATTTTATTTTATTATGTAATGTTGTGCCTAGATGGATGTGCAACATGTAAAGATTTCCATGGAATATTCTTGATGAGTTGTATTGGAACATTGTGATAATATTTCGTGTAATTATTTAATATTGGGGAAACGAATTAAATGCCCAATATTAAATGTGGGGTCAGTGGGTTAGGTAGCACATGGTTTTAGCACATGGTTTATGTAATACCACTTAGTGGTTTTGAGTGACTTTCTACTATATAAGTAGCCACAAGGGTAGTTGTTGTAGAAAGTAAGAGTGAAAAAGGCAAGAGTCGAGTAGGACAAGGCTTGACAGGTTAGCCAAGGGAGTATTTGTAAAGGTTGGAAGCATGGCATGGGATGTGTGGATTCATGCTTGTTCACATAGTTTGCTAGGTTGTGGCTATGGCCATGAAGGCTTCCATGGTTGTATGGAAATGGTATTTTTTCTGAATAATACATGGTGATGGATGCTTTTGGAGGTTGGGTTTTTTTCCTCAATGAGGGTTTCCTAGGGTATATCTTGTGTCACAATTTTTGTGGGTATGTTGTTTATTCTCTTGATTTTGGATTTTAATTCCATGTTTAGTTGGGCCCACTTACCATTGCACCAAAAGCCATGATTGTTAGTGAACATGGAACACCACATAATTAACCACCTGTGGGTAGGGGAATGCGTCGCATCACCCAAGAATCTCCCCCTCAATGCACATACCAAGTTCTTACACAGGTTAGGAACGTATTGGGGAGATTTGAACCCATGACCAGGCCAAAACCAGGCTCTGATTTCAATTGTTGGGCCCATTTGCCATTGCACCAAAAGCCATGATTGTTAGTGAACATGGAACACCACATAATTAACCACCTGTGGGCAGGGGAGTGCATCGCATCAGCCAACACAATGTAGGTTGCAAAGTAGAATTTGGGAACAAAACTACCAAAATCTATGACATTGATGGAAATTTGATAGTAAAAGGTGAACAAACTAGAAATAACTTGTTTTACCTAGATATGGAAGATGTAACTTGTCTTATTGTTAGAATTGATGATGTATGGTTATGGCATAAATGATTGTGTCATGTCAACTTTGACAATCTGATTAGCATTAGAAAAAAGATGAAAGTCAAAGGTCTACCTAAACTAAAGAAACCTAAAAACACAATGTGCAAACAATGTCAACTAGGAAAGATGTCTAAGTCTAGTTTCAAAAGTAAAACATACACTTCCAACGAAGTACAAGAGCTAGTCTATACTAACTTATGTGATCCAATAGAAGTATGAAGCTACCTAGGAGACAAATACATCATGTTATTTGTATATTACTATATAAGGATGATGATTACCATGTTTTTGAAGCAAGAATTTGATTCATTTCAAATGTTTAAGTAGTATTTAGCTAGAGTTTCGAAGGAAATAGGAAAGAGTCTAAAGTGCTTAAGGTTAGATAGAGGAGGTGAGTTTACATCTAAAGAATTTGAGATATTTTGTAGTGACAAAGGTATCAAAAGACAAACATCAACTCTAAGAATTCCACCACAGAATGGGATTTCTAAAAGAAGGAATAGATCAATGATAGACTGTGCTAGAACCTTGATGATGGAGAAAAATGTTGCTCTAAAGTACTAGAGAGAAGCTATAAGCATTGCAATCTACACACTTAATAGATTCCAAGTCAAGAAAGGTAAAAATGCAACACCTTTTGAATTATGGTATGGTCACTCACCTAATGTAAAACATTTCAAAGTCTTTGGATGTAAATGCCACATTCTTAAAGATACTAGGAATGGAAAGTTTGATACAAAGAGTGATGAAAGCATATTCCATGGATACTCCACTAGAAGCAAAGCATATAAGTGTTTGAATACTAACACTAACAAGATAATGGAAAGTGAAAATATAATTTTTGATGAGCATGTAGAAGTCCAATTTGATGAATCTAACAAACTAGAGGATTATAGATCAGTAACAAATTTCAATATCAGCAGAGTCACAGTCAGTGAATGTTGAGATGCACTAAGAAGCTAAGTTGTAGAATGAGGGAAATGCACATTCTGATTCTAAAATTAGTGCACATGAAAGAGATGGTGAAATACAAGTTGGAAAAGAGGAAAATGACTCTATATATGAAGGAACAAGCATGGAAAGAAGGAAAGAATTAAGACTAGCTAAGTATGTGAGGAGACATCACCCTGTAGATCAAATCATTGGTGACAAGGATGGTAGACCAATGACAAGGAAAAAACTAAGGAATGAATCATGTATGTTGAGCAAGGTTGAACCTAAAATAGTAAAATATGCAATACAAGATGATGAATAGTATAAAGCCATGGAAGAGGAGATAGATCAAATTGAGAAGTATAAAGCCATGGAAGAGGCGATAGTACAAATTATGGTTGTGTTTTTCCTTGGAGTTTTGGGCATGACATAAATTGTCAAGTATGATGACTAGTATAAAGCCATGGAAGAGGAGATAGTACAAATTATGGTTATGTTTTTCCTTGGAGTTTTGGGCATGACATAAATTGTCAAGTATGATGTTATCGAGACTACTTGGGATTTTTTTAGAATAGGAAAATTGTTGAAAGAACTCAACCAATCTTTTATTGTCCCAATACCAAAAACTGATGATCTAAAGCAATTGGGGAAATTTAGACCTATAAATATATGCAACACAATTTATAAGATTATATCTAAGGTGATGGTTAACTACATTAAAATCCCTATTAAAAAAATTCATTAGCCCTTATCACAATGTGTCTATCCTAGGTAGATGAAATTTTGGATGTGATGATTACCATCCATGAGGTGATTCACTCCATGAAGAAATGTGAGAACCTAGGTATGGATCTAAAAATTGATATTTTTAACACTTATGATAGTATGTGGAGGGAATTTTAATTTGAAATTATCATCAAGATTAGGTTTTAAATTTTTTTAATAAGAATACTTTTGGAAGTGATCAATCGGGTCAAGTTTTATGTTGTATTGAATGACACCCTAGGAAGATTTTTCATGTTTTTGAAGGTCTTTAACAATGCGACCCTTTATCACCTTATTTATTAATCATTTTTCTAGAGGTGTTACAAATAAAATGAATGGCTTTAGCCCATCAGGATAAAATCAAAGGCATCAGACCTGCCTCCTCTCTCCAATCGTAGGTACTACAAAAATTTGTTGATGACACTTTCCTTTATGGTATCTCTTCAATTAATGAAGCCAAGGTGTGGAAAAAATTACTTGATCAATAGGAGGAGGTTCCAGGGAAGTGAATAAACTACCAGAAAAGAAAGGTGTACTTCTTCAACATGTAAATGGATGTTAGGAAAAAAGTGATTAGAATACTAGAGTATTCTAATCAAAGATGATATAAGGACACTATTGAGAAAGTTCAAAGGAATTTTCGTCAGACTAGGGTAAAGGAAAAGAAAATGTTAAGTCATGTTAGTTGGAATAAAGTCTAAAAGCCCAAGCTCATGGGCTATTTTAACATTAGAAGGATCAATAATTTGAATAGAGCCCTATTATCTAAGTTGGGATGGAGATTGACAAACATCTCAAGTAACTAGTGCTCTATTATTTGTGCTAAATATTTAAGCGAAGAATTGTTCCAACATCATCTCTATAGTAGTAGTCTTCCCCTAGGGTCTAGAATTTGGAATAAAATATTAAATACCAGAAAAAAGCTTAAGAAGGGAATAAAATGGGTGCTAGGGGATGGAGCCAACATTGACTTCTTGGAGGACCACTATGTTAATGAAGGCCTCCTTACCTACTTTAGATTCTAGCCTACTAGGGTTTATTTCTTCAACCATTGTGGAGGTCTAGTACATAACTCTATAACCCTTGATAACCAATGAAAGATATTATACACTCTTGAAAATCCTATGGAAATGATATTGCTCAAAGAACTACATGAAACCATTGATAAATTTCGTATCACTACATCCCCTGTGGAAGAGTTCTTAGTCTAGAAGTTGGCCCCCTTAAGATAACTCCCTATTAAATATGCTTATACTTTCTATATTGAGGGATTTGATGTACCGAAGGATTGGAAGCATGTTTGGTATCCATTGATCTTTCCTAGAATTAACTTTTTCTAGTGGACGACTATGCATGAGAGTATCCTCACCATTGATAATCTCCAAAATAGAGGCTTCCAAATGGAAAATTGAACTATTCTTTGCAATAATACTAAAGAATTGATTCCCCACCTTCTCATTCATTTCCCCTATGTGAAGGCTATTTGTAGTGAGATTCTCTCTAAATGTGAAGTTCAGTAGTTCTTTAACAACAAACTACATCAGGTTCTTTATTGGAAAGCCCCATCCCACCAACTATTTTTATGATCCTTATGGAAGATCACACCCTCTTTTCTGTGTTGGAAAATTTTGAAGGAATGAAAAAACCACATCTTTTGGGACAAGTCGGCCCCCCATCGATGGTTGATATAGATGATTAATATTAATATAGTGATATATGACATTACAAACCTCCACCGAACCCATTGAATGACTATGATACTAAATGGGACAACTCATGGGACATTAGCCAGAGGGTAGAAAAAATTAATAATTCCAAACGCCCCTCAGTTTATGGATGAGACTAAACTTTAATGGCTCTACCATTGAAGGAAGGACTACGACTGCTGGAATTGTGCATGACAAAATCAGAAGGCTTTTTGTTGCCTTTGTGGTAAGATGTGGAAGGGTATCAAATAATGGAGTGGAAGCCTTGGCCCTTTTGTGGAGCGTGATGATAGAGGAAGAAAGAAAAATGGAAAGGTTAGTTATGAAATGATATTATATTTTATTTATTAAAGATGTGAAAGGTAATGGAAACTCACAATGGGTGTGAACTCTAACTGTAAAGAGCTGGACAAGATTGAGGACTACATCATGATCAATGAGGGAATGTGGGTTAATTTGAGGGAAGGAGGGCTTTCTGCCTTCATGGGATGCATTAAAGGGTTTGAAAAATATGTGTCTATGCAATTTTTTGGATTCATGGGCTAACAGAAAGATGCCTATCCATGGGATTTCTTTTCAAATTATGAAGGAACTCATTGCACATGTGGGTGGCCTATCTCTCAAAGGCAAGAGTCGATGAAAGAAACCCAAAGTTTTGGACAAGGTGAGCTTGCAATAATTCTTCCACTCTAAGGAGGAACAAATGTGCAATCATAGTGGCTTTTCTAATAAGGATCTTCTTCAACCCTGTGATGTCATTTTCTATGCTATCATGTGATACATCATGCTTAAAGATTGCTTCCAAGTGTTTTCTAGTTACCACTTTTCCATTTAAAATTATTTTGAAAAAAATAATTTGATCTCCTCCTCACATCTCATTCTATATTCTATGGAAAATAGCATTTTTAACTTCTGGAAGAAGAGGGAATAACGGAGACCTTTTTACATTCTTCACTAGGCCTTGATTCCTTGTCTTCAGATAACAACTAGTTGAGATCAACTTAATTATGTGTAGAAGAAAAATACTACAATAACCACTAAGCTATGTGGCTCCCCATGGGATGGAATATACATTACAAAAACATATATTTATAGTAACAATAATATTTTAATCATGATTGAACTAATTCATTAACAACTCCCAATTTATAAATTTGTAGAAGAACTGAATGTACAAGCCAAAAGGGAATGATGAAATATATATAATTAATAGTATAGCCAGTGTAAAAATGATCTCTCAATTTAATCTAATTAATATTCTATGTTATTTTTACTATCTCTATAATTATAATTCAGCATAAAAGAACCTTGATTGGAAATGTTAAAATCAACTAAAAATTAGTAAAGTCAATCGTAATTCTACTAAATTAAAATTTATTTTTTCTAAATTAATTCTAGTATTAGTAAAAAAAAAATCATTTTGTCTCATAGTAATCACATTATAATAAAACATTTAATTGTATTATAAATATCTATTTGTACTTTGATTAAAATCTTAAATAAATATAATAATACAAAATTTGAGTGTATTATATATTAATTTTTATCTATATTGTAAACACCATTTTTGGGTTTATATAATATATTATTAGTATATTTTAAGTATTAATAATTCTTAATAAATATTTCATAATTAATTCTTAGTGTATTAAAGGTTCCATTTTAATAAATTGCTTAAACAATTGAAATATGTAGGAACTATAAATTTTAATTACTAAAGTAGAGATTAAAAACTATATTAAGAATTTCAATTCCACTATTAAAATGAAAATGGTACAATTCAATTATTCTACATGCATAAAAAGATATAATTTTTTTTATTGCAATCACTTATTATGTCTTCATTAACTTGTACACACTTTCACTTTGGATAATAAAATGTTCATATTTATTATTTTTCATCTATTGGACCTTTGTAAATAAATAATTTACTTATTTTCACTATTAATTTATTAATATAAACTATTTTTTAAACCAAGAATTTTTTAGTATTCTATGAGTTGGCCAGATGCTAAGTTAAGTGTTAATAATAAGCAATATCATTTTTAAAGTATTGTATAGAATGTGTACAATCACAGTAAATATTGTATAACATATAAATTTTTTATTTTTTATTTTTAAAACATAACGTGTAAAGAATAATACATAAAATTTGTAAATCTACAATCTGAATATAGCTTTGAAATAAAATCTCAATTGCTAAAATATTCACTCTAAATGTCAAACTTTATCATTTAAGAAATGTTTTACAAATGCAATATTTTGTAATTCACAAGCCAGATCTTATAGACCTATCAAGATAAGACCCACATTCATTAAAATTGAAAATTCAATCTAATGAATTAAAACATAGATTTATACAAACTAAACGCTTTAATATAACCTATCAAAAAATACCCAACAAACTATTAGAATTAAACCAGTGACACTACCTAAAATGATAAAATACACCAAGCCTCTCAAACACTACCCGCCAAGCAATAACTTTTGAGTGATAAAATAATGAATGAAAGGAACCCAAATAATTTTTTTAATAGTCAATATAACTCATCAAATGCTCAATTTTAAAAAAATGGAGAAAGGAAATAGTGTGGCATGGAAAATTTCCTTAATCTATCATGGAAAGGTATTGACTCACTTCATTATAATTTCAGACCTATTAATGTCTAAGGGTCACCTACTTCACGTATTACCCTTTTCCTTGATGTACTAAATTTTTCAAAGGCGTCACATGGGAACAAAAATATCTGTAATTGGAATCTTTAATTAATTATGTTTCAATATTATTAATGACAAATTCTAAGAAACAACTAAATATCTATGATATTTAGCCAATATCATACCTTGACTGCAATAACTAAAACAATGTTCCATTTATCGTGGGGAATCTCTAGTTTGTCGCTATGTGTTAAATGTGTTAGAGATAATGAAATCCATCGTGTCAAAAACCTAACCCGACTGTCGAACCCAATTACACTTCAAAGTTCATAAGTACCAAATCAAGTAAAATCTAATAAACAAAGAAGATTGACCTTCTCTACATTAACATATCAGAAATTGTGATATTGCTATCAAGATTTAATTGTGTGATTTTGAGTCATACTCATTGACCCATGTTTCATGAGTAGTGATTCAACATGAATCCATCTCTCATGAGAATAAATGGAACACTGAGCACTCATTGGATCTAGGTTTAACAATGGAGGAAACTCTGTAGCTAAGCGTGCTTAGGTTGGAGTAGTCCTAGGATGGGTGACCTCCCGAAAAGTCCTAGTGCTTGAGCCCTAAGAGCATCACCTAGATCCAATGAGTGCTAAGTGTTCCATTTATTCTCATGAGAGATGGATTATTTTTGAATAACTACTCATGAAAAATGGGTCAATGAGTCTGACTCAAAATCACACAGTTAAATCTTGATAGCAATATCACAATTTGAATTAATGTGGAAATTATCTCCTACTTATCAATTGATGAGCTTAAGTGGATTTCTAATGAGTGGTTCATAAGGCACAACACTTGGTGAAGGTTTTTCAAATGGGATTGCAAGCTTTGGGTTTAACCAGGGAGGAAACTTCGTAGTTAAGGGTGCTCAAGCAGGAGTAGTATTGGGATGGGCGACCACCTGGGAAGTCCTGGTGCTTCACCCTTGTGAGCATCACCTAGATCCAATGAGTGCTAAGTGTTCCATTTATTCTCATGAGAGATGGATTAATTTTGAATGGCCACTCATGAAACATGGGTCAATGATTTTGACGCAAAATCACACAGTTAAATCCTGATAGCAATATCACAATTTGACTTATTGTGGAAATTATCTCCTACTCATCAATTGATGAGCTTAAGGGGCTTTCCAATGAATGGTTCATAAGGAACAACACTTGGTGAAGGTTTTGAAAATGGGGTTGCAAGATTTGGGTTTAACCATGGAGGAAACTCTATAGTTAAGCGCACTCAGGCTGGAGTAGTACAGGGATGGGTGACCTCCCGGGAAGTTCCGGTGCTTCACCCCTGTGAACATCACCTAGATCCAATGACTTCTAAGTGTTCCATTTATTCTCATGAGATATGGATTCATGTTGAATCACTACTTGTGAAACATGGGTCAATGTGTTTCACTCAAAATCACATAGTTAAATCCTGATAGTAATATAACAATTTGACTTGTTGTGGAAATTATCTCCTACTTATCAATTGATGAGCTTATGGGGATTTCTAATGAATGTTTTGTAAGGCACAACACTTGGTGAAGGTTTTGCAAATGTGCTTGCAAGCTTTGGGTTTAATCATGGAGGAAACTCTGTAGTTAAGCACACTCAAGCTGGAGTAGTACTCGAATGGGTGACCTCCCGGGAAGTCCTGATGCTTCACCCCTATGAGCATCACCTAGATCCAGTGAGTGCTAAGTGTTCCATTTATTCTCATGAGGTATGGATTTATGTTGAATCACTATTGATGAAACATGGGTCAATGAGTTTGAGTCAAAATCACGTAGTTAAATCCTGATAGCAATATCACAATTTGACTTACTATGGAAATTATCTCCTACTTATCAATTGATGACCTTAAGGGGCTTTCTAATGAATGGTTCATAAGGTAGAAAATTTGGTGAAGGTTTTACAAATGGGATTTCAAGCTTTGGGCTTAACCATGGAGGAAACTCTGTAGATAAGTACACTTGGGCTAGAGTAGTACTGGGATGGGTGACCTCTTGGGAAGTCTCGGTGCTTCACCCCTGTTAGCATCACCTAGATCCAATGAGTGCTAAGTGTTCCATTTATTCTCATGAGACATGGATTCATGTTGAATCACTACTCATGAAACATGGGTCAATGAGTTCGACTCAAAATCACATATTTAAATCCTAATAGCAATATCACAATTTGACTTACTGTGGAAATTATCTCCTACTTATCAAGATCGAAAAATCCTGAAAAGTAATCTATTTAGTGACTAACTTCATAATTTAGTGACTAGATTAGAAGGATCAATAATTTTAATAGAGCCCTATTATCTAAATGTGAGATGGAGATTGACGAACACCTCAAGTAACTAGTGCTCTATTATTTGTGCGAAATATTTAAGGGAAGAATTGTTCCACCATCATCTCTATAGTAGTAGTCTTCCCCTAGGGTCTAGAATTTGGAATAAAATATTAAACACTACAAAAAATCTTAAGAAGGGAATAAAATGGGTGTTAGGGGATGGAGCCAACATTGACTTCTTGGAGGACCACTATGTTAATGAAGGGCCCCTTACCTACCTAAGATTCTAGCCTACTAGGATTTATTTCTTCAACCACTGTGGAGGTCTAGTACAGAACTCTATCACCCATGATAACCAATGAAAGATATTATACACTCTTGAAAATCCTATGGAAACGAGATTGCTTAAAGAACTACATGAAACCATTAATAAATTTCATATCACTACATCCCCTGTGGAAGAGTTCTTAGTCTAGAAGTTGGCCCCCTTAGGATAACTCCCTATTAAATATGCTTATACTTTCTATATTGAGGGATGTGATGTATTGAAGGATTGGAAGCATGTTTGGCATCCATTGATCTTGCCTAGAATTAACTTTTTCTAGTGGACGACTATGCACGAGAGTATCCTCACCATTGATAATCTCCAAAATAGAGGCTTCCAAATGGAAAATTGAACTATTCTTTGCAATAATACTAAAGAATCAATTCACTGCCTTCTCATTCATTTCCCCTATGTGAAGGCTATTTGTAGTGAGATTCTCTCTAAATGTGAAGTTCAGTAGTTCTTTAACAACGAACTATGTCAGGTTCTTTATTGGAAAGACCCATCCCACCAACTATTTTTATGATCCTGATGGAAGATCACGCCCTCTTTTATGTATTGGAAAATTTTGAAGGAATGAAACAACCACATCTTTTGGGACAAGTTCGCCCCCCATCAATGGTTGTGATCTAGATGATTCATATTAATATAGTGATACATGACATTGGAAACCTCCATCGAACCCATTGAGTGACTATGATACTAAATGGGCCTACTCATGGGACATTAGAAAAAGGGTAGAAAAATATAATAATTCCAAACCCCTCTTAGTTTATGGATGAAACTAAACTTTAATGGCTTTGCCATTGAAGGAAGGACTATGACTAGTGGAATTGTGCATGAAAAAATCAGAAGGCTTGTTGTTGCCTTTGTGGTAAGATGTGGAAGGGGATCAAATAATGGAGTGGAAGACCTGGCCCTTTTGTGGAGCGTGATGATAGAGGAAGAAAGAAGAATGGAAAGGTTAGTTATGAAAGAATATTATATGTTATTTATTAAAGCTATGAAAGGTGATGAAAAGTAGCCATGGGTGTGAACTCTAACTACATTGAGCCGGACAAGATTGAGGACTGCATCATGATCAATGAAGCAATCTCGGTTAATTTGAGAAAAGGAGGGCTTTCTCCCATCATGGGATGCATTAAAGGGTTTGAGAAATATGTCTCTATGCAATTTTTTGTATTCATGGGCTAACAGAAAGGTGCCTATCAATAGGATTTCTTTTGAAATTATGGAGGAACTCATTGCACTTGTGGGTGGCCTATCTCTCAAAGGAAAGAGTTGATGAAAGAAACCCAAAGTTTTGGTCAAGGTGAGCTTGCAATAATTCTTCCACTCTAAGGAGGAACCAATTTGCAATCATAGTGGCTTTTCTAATGAGGATCTTCTTCAACCCTGTGATGCCATTTTCTACACTATCATGTGATACATCATGCTTAAAGATTACTTCCAAGTGTTTTCTAGTTACCACTTTTCCATTTTAAATTATTTCAAAAAGCATAATTTGATATCCTTCTCACATCTCATTCTTTATTCTATGGAAGATAGCATTTTTAAATTCTAGAAGAAGAGGGAAGAAGGGAGACCTTTTTACATTCTTCACTAGGCCTTGATTCCTCTTCTTCTGATAACAACTAGTTGAGATCAACTTAATTATGTGTAGAAGAAAAATACTACAATAACCACTGAGCCATGTGGCTCCCCATGGGATGGAATATACATTACAAAAACATATATTTATAGTTTCAATAATATTTTAATCATGACTGAACTAATTCATTAACAACTCCCAATTTTTAAATTTCTAGAAGAACTAAATGTACAAGCCAAAAGGGAATGATGAAATATATATAATTAATAGTTTAGCAAGTGTAAAAATGATCTTTCAATTTAATCTAATTAATATTCTATATTATTTTTCTTATCTCTATATTTATAATTCAGCACAAAAGAACCTTGATTGGAAATGTTAAAATCAACTAAAAATTAGTAAAGTCAATCATAATTATATTAAATTAAAATTTATTTCTTCCAAATTAATTCTAGTATTAGTAAAAAATAAATCCTTTTGTCTCATAGTAATGGCATTATAATAAAACATTTAATTGTATTATAAATATCTATTTGTACTTTGATTAAAATCTTAAATAAATATAATTATAGAAAATTTGAGTGTATTATAAATTAATTTTTATCTATATTGTGAACACCATTTTTAGGGTTAGTATATTTTAAGTATTAATAATTTTTAATAAATATTTCATAATTAATTCTTAGTGTATTAAAGGCTCCATTTTAATTAATTGCTTAAACTATTGAAATATGTAGGAACTATAAATTTTAATTATTAAAGTAGAGATTAAAATCTATATTAAGAATTTCAATTCCATTATTAAAATGAAAGTGGTACAATTCAATTCTTCTACATGCATAGAAAGATATAAATTTTTTTATTGCAATCACTTATTATGTCTTCATTAACTTGTACACACTTTCACTTTGGCTAATAAAATGTTCAAATTTATTATTTGTGATCTATTGGACCTTTGTAATTAAATAATTTACTTATTTTCACTATTAATTTTTTAATATAAAATATTATTTTAAACAAACAACTTTTTAGTATTCTGTGAGTTGGCCAGATGCTAAGTTAAGTGCTAATAACAAGCAATATCATTTTTTTAAGTATTGTATAGAATATGTACAATCATAGTAAATATTGTATAACATTTTAATTTTTTAATTTATTGTTTTAAAACATAACGTGGAAAGAATAATACATAAAATTTGTAGATCTACAATGTCAATATCACTTTGAAATAAAATCTCAATTGCTAAAATATTCACTCTAAATGTCAAACTTTATTATTTAAGAAATGTTTTACAGACGCAATATTTTGTAATTCACAAGCCAAATCTTATAAACCTATCAAGATAAGACCCACAATTATTAAAATTGAAAATTCAATCTAATGAATTAAAACATAGATTTATATGAACTAAATGCTTTAATATAACCTATCAAACAATACCCAAAAAACTATCAGAATTAAACCAGTGACACTACCTGAAATGATAAAGTGCACCAAGCCTCTCAAACAATGCATGTCAAACAACACCCACAAAACTATCAGAATTAAACTAGTGACACTACCTAAAATGATAAAATGCACCAAGCCTCTCAAACAATGCCTGTCAATCAATAATTTTTGAGTTATAAAATAATGAATGAAAGGAACCCAAATAATTTTTTGAATAGTCAATATAACTAATCAAATGCTCAATTTTTAAAAAATGGAGAAAGGAAATAGTGTGGCATGGAAAATGTCCTTAATCTATCATGCAAAGGCACTGACTCACTTCATTATAATTTTAGACCTATTAATGTCAGAGGGTCACCTGCTTCCCTTATTAGCCTTTACCTTGATTTGCTACATTTTTCAAAGGCATCACATGGTAAAAAAAATATTTGTAATTGGAATCTTTAATTAATTATGTTTCAGCATCATTAATAAAAAATTCTAAGCAACAACTAAATATCTATGATATTTAGCTAATATCATACCTTGACTAGAATAACCAAAGCAATGTTCCCATTATCTTGGGGAATCTCTAGTTTGTTGTTGTGTGTTAAATGTATTAAAGATAATGACATCTATCGTGTCAAAAACCTAAACCAACCATCAAACCCAATTACACTTCAAAATTCATAAGTATAAAATCAAGGAAAAGCTAATAAACAAAGAAGTTTGACCTTCTCTACATTAACAGATCAGAAATTGTGATATTGCTATCAAGATTTAACTGTGTGATTTTGAGTCATACTCATTGACCCATGTTTCATGAGTAGTGATTCAACATGAACCCATCTCTCATGAGAATAAATGGAGCACTCAGCACTCACTGGATCTAGGTTTAACCATGGAGGAAACTCCATAATTAAGTGCACTCAAGCTGGAGTAGTACTAGGATTAGTGTCCTCTAGGGAAGTCTCAATGCTTCACCCCTGTCAGCATCACCTAGATCAAACAAGTGCTATTCCATTTATTCTCATGAGAGACGGATTCATGTTGAATCACTACTCATGAAACATGGGTCAATGAGTTTGACTAAAAATCACACAGTTAAATCCTGATAGCAATATCACAATTTGACTTACTATGGAAATTATCTCCTACTTATCAATTAATGAGCTTAAAGGGATTTCTAACGAGTGGTTCATAAGGCACAACACTTGGTGAAGGTTTTACAAATGGGGTTTCAAGCTTTGGGTTTAACAATGGAGGAAACTGTTAGAGTAAATAATTAATATCTAATTATTTATTCTATTGCTTAAGCTTACTTAGGTCATGCATTTATTTAATATTTCATATTTAATGCGTGTTATGGTTAGTTGGTGACAACACGGGAGTTTGTTCCCTTCTAGTTATCACACTTATCTTCCAGCTTGTTCTACAAGCTTCCATGAGCTCTTTATATTTGGGCTCTCTCTCATTGTATTTGAACAATAACAACATCACATTATTGAAAATACATTTCTTCTTGTGTTTGCATTCATGGTGTCTCTCATGTCCGTTTAGGGTTTTTCCCATGCTCCATGCTCCTCCCCTTCTATGGCTTCTCTTTGACAGGTTCGCATGTAGGTGATCTTGGCGTCTTCGGAGTTGGCTTTCCTCAACTCCAACATGGTATCAGAGCCTTCTTGCTGCAGCTTCGTTGAAGAATTTTGAAGCCATGATTTGAAGTCACAAACCCTAGTTTGTTTGTGTATTTTTTCTTCAAATCAGGGGATCAGCAATTTTTTGGAGCACTTTGGGACCAAACGGACATCACCATTGGATCCGGAAGGCCGTTTGCAGTCAGGATTCATATAAAACTTGTCATTTTTGGAGACAAGGCAATTTTGGCAATTTTTTGAGGCCTCCAGGAGTCTGCCGTACGGTCGTACGGACGCAGCGACGGATTTTTTTAAAAAAATATATATATATTTTTGGCAGCACCACCGCCGGGCCACCACCGCGCCACCTACGCGCAGCTCGCAGCAGCCGCAGTAGGCAGCGCCGCCCGCGCTCCGCCGCGGCCCGGCCTCCTCTCGGTCGCCGCCCGTCCGCCGCCCTCCGCCGGTGGCTCCTCCATCTTCACCGCCCTGTGACCACCTCCTCCCGGTTCCGTCGCCCCTGCGGCCGCCTCCGCTCGCCTCTGCTCAGCCCGACAACACTGCAACACTGTCAGCCGAATCAGCCACTGCGGGGGTGACACGTGGCATGGGCGCCATGTGGCACCTTGCCACGTGGACCTTGCTGCGACGGCCACCAAACCATCAATTTTAAGCTTCGATTATGCTGACATCAGCATGATGTCATCCCTATGTCATCATCCTTGCTTGCACTCTCCTTCAAGTTCTCTTTTGGACCTACTTGTGGTTTTTTGGCCATAACTCTTGCATACGGAGGTATTTTTCCGATCCAAAAGAAGTGTTGGAAAGCTGGTTCCGAGATGGAGATTTTGGTGTAGGTATTTTTAGGTTTTGATGCCTTTTTATTGCTCATTTTTTCTTTTGAAGTCTGAAGTCCTAGTTTTGACTCCGGCATGCATATCTTTTGCGTCCCATGTCAGTTTTTTGAAAACTTTATATTTCTGGAAAGCTGGTTTTGTGTACTCTTCAGAAAAGTAGTCCTTTTTCTTCATTTTTGGCCTCTTCTCTTTCTATCATAGTTTTGGCATTTTTTGCTCTATGGTGGATATTTTGAGCGTTTTAGGCCCGAGGGTCATTTTCCTGGCATGGTTTGCTTTCTTTTCGGCTGTACTTTCTTTTGGTTTAGCTCTTTTTCAGTTATGATCATTGTAGCTATCTTTTTGAAGCACTTTTTATTCTTGCACTCAGATAAATTGTCACTTTTGCATTCTGGGAGTCATGAACGTTGTTTTGAGTCAGTTGTGCATGCACTATTTCATAAAGCACCATGAGGGGGATTATTTGTTTGTTGTTTTAGGCATTATCCCTTTGTTAAGTGAGTGTCCCTTCCACGACATTAGCCCCATGCAGAGTCAGTTAGACCGTGTCTTTATCAGTGTCTGTACCTCTTTTCCTCTTTCCTCGTTCTTGGTTCGTTTGCAGGAGATTTTGGCTCACCTTCTCAGATGCCTATCATCACACCTCGTCTGCACTAAGGGGGGGTTATGCTTTGTTCTAATGCATCCATGGTTCAATGGTTCGATAGTATGAACTATGTATTCAGTGGTTGATCCTATGTACAAGGCGATTGCAGTGGCTGGCTACCTATGCATTTCGGTGAGATGGATCATCTACCATATAGACATGCTCAGTTCGTGCCTTCTTCTTCCATGGAGGTTTCTTCAGATCAGCAGTTTGGCAGATTTGCAACTTCTTCATGCTTCAGTGATGCTGCTTCTTCATGATCACTCTTTGTTCCTATTTTAGGGGACAATTTCCCTAGTTGGAGACTTCTTTAGCTCTTCACTGGGTTCTTACCTCTTTTTGGGGGAGGGTTTTTCCCATGTGGTTTTCTCTCTTTCCTCGCTTACAGAGGTTGCATTCTTCTTGCATTGTACATGGGTACCTAACATGGCCTCGTTGCCGGGACCCATTATGCATTCATCTTAGTTTTGTGAGCTTAAGGCATTTCCCTAAGTTGCACTTAAGGGGGGGTGTTAGAGTAAATAATTAATATCTAATTATTTATTCTATTGCTTAAGCTTACTTAGGTCATGCATTTATTTAATATTTCATATTTAATGCGTGTTGTGGTTAGTTGGTGACAACACGGGAGTTTGTTCCCTTCTAGTTGTCACACTTATCTTCCAGCTTGTTCTACAAGCTTCCATGAGCTCTTTATATTCGAGCTCTCTCTCATTGTATTTGAACAATAACAACATCACATTATTGTAAATACATTTCTTCTTGTGTTTGCATTCATGGTGTCTCTCATGTCCGTTTAGGGTTTTTCCCGTGCTCCATGCTCCTCCCCTTCTATGGCTTCTCTTTGACAGGTTCGCATGCAGGAGATCTTGGCGTCTTCGGAGTTGGCTTTCCTCAACTCCAACAGAAACTTCGTAGTTAAACGTGCTCAGGTCGGAGTAGTATTGGGATGGGTGACCTCTTGAGAAGTCTCGATGCTTCACCCTTGTGAGCATCACCTAGATCCAATGAGTGCTAAGTGTTCCATTTATTCTCAAGAGAGATGGATTCATGTTGAATCACTACTCATGAAACATGGGTCAATGAGTTTGACTCAAAATCACACAGTTAAATCCTGATAGCAATATCACAATTTGACTTATTGTGGAAATTATCTCCTACTCATCAATTGATGAGCTTTAGGGGCTTTCTAATGAATGGTTCAAAAGACACAACACTTGGTGAAGGTTTTTCAAATGGGGTTGCAAGCTTTGGGTTTAACCATGGAGGAAACTCTGTAGTTAAGTGCCCTTAGGCTGGAGTAGTACTAGGATGGGTGACCTCCCGGGAAGTCCCAGTGCTTCACCCATGTCAGAATCACCTAGATCCAATGAGTGCTAAGTGTTCCATTTATTCTCATGAGAGATGGATTCAATTTGAATCACTACTCATGAAACATGGGTCAACGAGTTTGACTCAAAATCACATAGTTAAATCCTGATAGTAATATCAAAATTTGACTTATTGTGGAAATTATCTCCTACTTATCAATTGATGAGCTTAAGGGGCTTTTTAATGAATATTTCATAATACACAACACTTGGTGAAGGTTTTGCAAATGGGGTTGCAAGATTTGGGTTTAACCATGGAGGAAACTCTATAGCTAAGCACACTCAGGCTTTAGTAGTACTGGGATGGGTGACCTCGTGGGAAGTCTCGATGGTTCACCCCTTTGAGCATCACCTAGATCCAATGAGTGCTAATTGTTTGATTTATTCTCATGAGATATGGATTCATGTTGAATCACTACTCATGAAATATGGGTCAATGAGTTTGACTCAAAATCACATAGATAAATCCTGATAGCAATATCACAATTTGACTTACTGTGGAAATTATGTCCTACTTATCAATTGACGAGCTTAAGGGGCTTTCTAATGAATGCTTCATAAGGCACAACACTTGGTGAAGGTTTTTCAAAAGGGGATTGCAAACTTTGGTCTTAACCATGGAGGAAACTTTGTATTTAAGCATGCTCGAGCTGGAGTAGTACTGGGATGGGTGACCTCTTGGGAAGTCTCGGTGCTTCACCCCTATAAACGTCTCCTAGATCCAATGAGTGCTAAGTGTTCCATTTATTCTCATGAGACATGGATTCATGTTTGGTCACTACTTATGAAACATGGGTCAATGGGTTTGACTCAAAATCACACAGTTAAATCCTAATAGCAATATCACAATTTGACTAACTGTGGAAATTATCTCCTACTTATCAAGACTAGAAATTCTCCAAAAGTAATCAGTTTAGAGACTAACTTCATAATTTGATATCCAAGATAAAAACAAAAATGACTGAAAATAACTTTTCAAATGTTTGTCAGATTCCTCTTTTGTTGTGGAATGGGTATGTCATAGAAGTATGGTACATCATTTAAAAATTTGTTCCTTTATCTATTTGTCCCTCTCATTCTTTCAATATTTCTTTTTATGCCGATATCTATTTCTCTATCTATTTGTCTCACATCCCCTCTTTCTCTCTCTGAAATCTTTTACCAATTCCAGGTTTCTAGAAAATTTCTCTAGAAGCTACATTCAAAAAACATCACATAGTTATTTATGTCTTCATATCTCATTATGTTGTCTTAGAAATAGGATCTACATACATATTTGAATATCTCCTTAGGTGTACCCAACTACCAATATACCAAACATATTTTCCTCTAAAACTTTGGTAATCTTCATAGAATAATGTATATATTGACATCTATAAGAAATGATAAGATAGAGAAAAAAAAGAAAACAATCAAGTAAGTTAAGTGTGAAATAATATTACCATGGGATAACCAAGATCCAAGAGCATACACCAAGATATTTCAACAATGGAGACAAATATTTGAAATGGGAAAGCAAAGAATACCCCTTGTAAGTAGTATGAATGAAGGCAAATGCCTAGAGAAGAGAGAGAGAGACATAGAGAGACAGGTGGAGCAAAATAGCTCAATAGGATAACATTAAGGTGATGTGTGTTGAAGAAAGAGAAAGAAGCATCTCTTATAAATAGATGAGAAAGCAATTGCATGTGTTCACATGTGTAACTCCCATTTCTATGAATACCACATTCATAATAAGTGTGTGCAAACTATCAAGATCCTCTTAAGGAGGAAAAAGTAAATTTCTTAATAAAGGAATTTTAAAAAATGAGTTGTCATCACATGTGAACTAAAGGAAAAGTAAAAGATATGTCATCCATATGTGTACAATCGGACAAACTACATTTAGGGATCCTTGGAATATCCCAAATTATATATATCCAAGGAAAGATTTTTATTTCTAACATCTCCCCTTAATCTTTACTTGGGGAGTTTACATCAAAGGGAGTAAAACCCAATTTACAATAGTACAACTTGATTTTTTGAAATATCTTCAATTGTGCTAGAGGTCATGTATTAGCATGGGTACATCATTGTAGAACCAAGAGAAGTGGATAGTCCTTGAAGTGTGATACATTTTCAAGAGGTCTTACATGTGCCACGATGTGTTACTTGAAACATAGAAACAAGAAATAAGGGAACTATCCATGAGGAGAATTTTATCTTATATTTAAGTTAGAACATTTGTAAGTTAAAGTAAACATGCATAGAGTAAGAATTTGTAAGTTAAAGTAAACACGCATAGAGTAAATTGGAATAGAGTGATAAGTATAAATGTAAAGTAATCAAGATAAATCATACTCTTTAAAGAACAAATATGTTATCAAAGCTCTCAAGAAAGGAATATACAAAGCACAAATGACCATAGAGAAGGCCAAATAATGAGCCCAAAATCAAAAATGCATCAATCATGTGGATATAGATAGTCCACTAATAAGTCATTTCACTACAAGTTAATGGGTGATCAATCCATAACTTGTATGACTCACGATTTAAGCAATAAAGTATGAGAAACATTATACATCATGATTTCAAAGATACCAAAGGGAATAAGTATGAGTATTAACAATTGATTGCCTTCAAATAAGAGTGAAATTGGAGGAAAACTCCAAGAATAAATGGTATAAACCATAAAGTACCAATATGGATATAGAATATGTTAGAAAGACATAAACTGCACCTATGTGCCAATTAGTAGAACAAAAGAAATGTTGAAGGCAATAGTGTATAATAACTCATAATCCCAAGGACTAAGAAAGAGCAAAAAAAATTAGATATGTGAAATATATAAGAATGCACTCATAATTTATAAGTCACAAAAGAGACAATAATTTGTATATTTATTGGGATATATATGTGGACCCCCATATATATAGACGAATAAATATACCTAAAATCTCATAGTATGAAATCATGCAAGTACAATTAAGATCATATCAAAGTCACAAAAATTCAATAGTTAATAGAACATAATTTATAGGCAACATACGAAATAAAAATGGCAAAGACGATGAATAAGGATCATTAACATCTAACCATATATGCAGTAATTAATCCTCCTAGGTTGAAGTCCACCCATTCTAGAAATTGATCTCTTTTACTAAGTAATTTTTGAAACCATTTAGTTATTCTCTTAATAGATTTATCACTAGAGGAAGACTAGTGATGTATGAATGTACCATTAGCATCATGACCATTATTAATATTAGCATTATAACCATGCTCTATAAATGCATCACTACCATTACCACCAAAAGTAAGAATAGGAGGAATAAAGGTAGATATATGAGTAGGGTTTAGAGAAGGAGGTTGGTCCTCCACTAAATTAATCATTTAGAGCATTAGAAGAATCATGCACATCATTTTTTGCATGAAAAACATTTTCTACCATGGGCACATTGTTAGGAATATGATGAGTCTTAGATGGAGCAATAGGAGGTAAAAATAATTCAAGAATATTAGATGATATGTGATTAGTATTCAAATGATCAAGTCTTTCATGCTCCATATTAAAATAGTATTTTTGTGCAAAGAGTGTCTTAAAGAAGTAAACCCAGAAAATTTAATTGAGTTATCATGACCTAACTTAACATTAGCAACAACTTCATTAGGGTCAGGATCAATAACAGAGCACATGTCCCTATGAAATTCAACTTTTTAATTTCTTGACATAATTTAACAATAGAAAGAAGACTGGATTTCAACTCAGGAAGATAAAGGACATCATGTATTTTTCCATTTGGAATAATAACATTACCAAATCCCTCAACTTCAAAACTATGATTATTAGCTAATTCAATTGGAATATTAGAAGGATTGGGTTTTAAAGAATCAAAAACTTCTTTATGAAAAGTAACATGTTGAGACACACCAGTATCAATAATCCATTCTAAATGTTTAGGAACATTGTAAATAATAGTAAAATGATGACGAGATGGATTAGAGTTTTGATTATTGTTATTGACAGGTTTCTTATCTTTTTTCTTTTTAAAACAATTATTAACAACATGACCATATTTTCCACAATAAGTACAATGAGGTTTGGAATTTGAATGATTCCTTTGGTTATTATTATTATAGTTGGAATTATTATGATTGTTATTATGATTATTTTTATTATTGTTATGTTTGACATTAGATTTATTATTTGAATAATTAGAGTTATTATTATTATGATTATGATTATAATGATGATGATTGTTATTATTTGAATTCCTAGATATAAATACATGCTCACTTGATTTAAGAGTACCAAACTGAATTAACTCAGCTTCTTTTTGTCTTAATAAGTTTTGAAAAATAACATAAGTCAATTAAGCAGTTAAAGTAGGAATTGCAAGATGAGCATGTATATTAACTGCTGAAACTATCTAGGTAGACAGTATTTAATAATAATATGAATCAAATGAATGTTAGCTAACTGAACACCTGAATCAACTAAATGACTTTTAATAGCATCAAATTTTAACAATACCTGAGGTCTTCAAGTTAATCTTGCAATAGTATTTTGTGGGATTCATCGACACTGTCATAAGTGGTTTGTAGAATCGTTTAGGCTCAGTTTGCAATTTAAACATATAAATCCAGAATGATTGAAATACCAATTAAACTTAAAGCTTCTTCATTCTTAATTTTCTAGGCATCATTTTTATGTTGGGTAGCAGTTGTACTAGACTCAACAGTAGTATCAATTGGAATATCCAACACATGTTTAAAATAATAAATGAATGAAATGTAAGTTTTCTATGACTGATAGTTTGAACTACTAGGCTTAATTTCTGGAATTAGAGTTGACATGATTATTTATTAAGAAAAAAATCTTCTTAATTAAAAAAATTAAAAAATAAATGAACTCCCGTTTTAGTAATATGTATAAAAAAATTATATTAAAAAAATACTTTATTGCTACTTAAAAGTTTATTAATTTTTTTTTTTTTTTAAAGATTTATATTGAATATGAAAAAAAACTTTAGTGCTATTTAACAAAGCTTATAATATTAAAAAAGTTAAAAAAAAACTCTTGATCAAATAAGCAAAATGAAATTGAAAGCACCCAAAAGGAAAATTATAAGTATTATTTTTATAATGTTAGAATAAATTTAATGTTTGAAGGAAAGATAGGGGTAAATAGTTTAAAGCAATTACATAAGCCTTACAAAAAATTACATTTAAAGACTTTGAATAGAGAAAAAAATAAAAATAAAATTATATGAAATGTAGATTTTTCTTATAGAACTAAAACAACAATATGAACAATAATAATTATGGAAACCTTAAAAAAAATGCCAACTTGACAATAAGACAGTAATAGAAGGAGATTAAACTGCAAGGAAATTGAAGCAGAACACCAATTAACAATAGAGAGAAGTAAGCATATATATATATATATATATATATATATATATATATATATATATATATATATATCATCTAACTAATAAATAAAAGTGCTTAGACAATATCTCACATTAAAATTAGAATGAATGCCTTGGAAGAGAGTTGATAGAGCTAACCAACCACAAGGATTTAAACACCTCTTTCAAAGATTAGAGAAACATAATGGCTCTAACAGTGATTAGGGTGATAGGATGTGGAAGATCATGGGAGGGCTCACAAAGTGCAATCAAACCTTGTGAGAGAGAGGCACACAAATTAGGAGGGTGGTGAGGTCTATGAGGAGCAAGCAGGCCACAAGGAGGAGGATAGCTAAGGTGCCAAGGTTCCAACAAAAGAAGTATGAATAGAAAATAGAAGGATGGTAGGTGAGATAGTTGTTGAATATGAACAATACTAGGAATCAATCACACAAGGACATTGCAAGATAGGGAGAGAAGAGGCCGATAGCAAGAAAGGGCATGATAAACTTGCAACAACAATAAGGTAGGAAGGCAATCACTTCAAGCAAGAGTGGACAGTACAAGTAGTCAGAGCTAGGAGGGAGACAACTTCAAGCAAGGGCATGACTCACACAACATAAATAGCTCATGAGGGCTGACACAAAAAAATGGGAGCAAGGAGAGAGCAATATGACACCAAGCAGGATTCCAAGAGGAAGTTTCTAAGAAAGGTATTAGGAAAGAGAAGTGTAAATTAGGAAATCACATAGACACTAAAAGATATTTTAAAAGAATATATAAAAATACCCTAAAAGATGTATATTACAATAAATTCAAAATTTCAAGAAATATTTGAATTGGTATTTAACCAATTAATGTAAGATTAATAAATATATAATCACAAATATGACGATTGAAGTGTTCCTTGCAATGAGAATGTTAAGGAAATAATAATTTTTTTATTTTAAAATATTTAATCAAAAAAATTACACATAATATAATAAAGAAAAGCTATGATAATATGAATAATAAACTCTTCTTTTTTTGGCAGCATGCCTTCCAAAAAAAGAGCAAAATTTTTTATCATTATTTTTTAATAGAAATACCCTTTGGCGGAAAGCCTTCCAAAGAGGTTCATTAAAAAAATGATAAAACCTACATATGCAAGATGTTAGAGTGAGCTAAAAACCACAACAAAAAATTCTTCTCTCAATAATGTCTCCAAATAAGGTGTGCTGCAATGATTGGCAACCTTCAACACAAAATATTAAAACAAGGATTAGTAACCAAGCTCTGATACATGTAAGTAATAATAACATAGAGCAAGGAAAGAAAAAAATCCAAGTAAGTTAAGTGTAAAATAATATTACCATGAGATAAGCAAGATCCAAGAGCATACACCAACATAGTTCAATAATGGAGGCAATGATTTGAAAGGGGAAAGAAATGAAAACCCCTTGTAAGTATTATGGATGAAGGAAAATGCCTAGAGGAGAGAGAGAGAGAGAGAGAGAGAGAGAGAGAGAGAGAGAGAGAGAGAGAGAGAGAGAGAGAGAGAGAGAGCTCAATACAATAACAGCAAGGTGATTTGTGTTGAACAAAGAGAAAGAAGATTCTCTTATAAAGAGATGAGAAATGAGTTGCATGTGTTTGCATGTGTAACTCTCATTTCTATGAATACCACATTCATAATAAGCATGCACAAACTATCAAGATCCTCTTAAGGAGGATAAACTAAATTCCTCAATAAAGGAATTTAAAAAATGTGTTTTCCTCACATGTGGACTAAAGGATAAGGAAATGGCATGTCCTCCACATGTGTACAATAGGAAAAACTACATTCAGGGATCCCTAGAATAACCCAAATTAAATACATCCAAGGAAATATTAATATTTTGAACAACATTATTGACAAATACTATCACGAATTGAAAAGATAAGCACTCAATCATGTCTCCAACAATGCTAACATCCTTCCCCATAGGAATACCATCAATATTCATTTTAATAATCTTCCCTTTTGGTATTGATATCAACGTAGATGGAGGACATCTAATTACTATGAATACCAAATATATTTCTCACACATTTGCCTTTACTCCCCAAGTCATGCTGCCCATGAATGAAAACATGCATCTCTATCTCAAAGAGGTTGTAAAGAGTTTTTCATGATCAAATCACAACCGTACAATACATGAAATAATCATACATATTGACTACTGACTATTTGAATTACATCTCTCCCCCAAAGGAATATATCACAATAATGTTTTCATGTACTAATCTCTCCACCATTGAGATCAATGGAAAAGGTATCATTATGGAAATTCTTGAATCTCAATCATCTCTAATCCAATATAGAAAAGATTAAGTGTCCAAATATATTATTAAATAAAAATACCAAGGGTCCTTATTGACTCAACTCAAACACAAAGAAACCCCCATTAGAGAAGCATCAAGCATCCAATCTAGACAAAAGAAATGGTTCTCTCCTACATATTGGATCAATGTAATATTTGCATGACCCCAAGCATACCTTCCTATTAATAAAATGTGTCCTTAGCCAAAGATATTGTAAATATGTCTGATATCTACTCCTTTGTGCTAACATATTCCAATTTCATATCTTTCTCTTCTACCTTCTCCCTCAAAAAGCGATACTTAATAGATATATGCTTTGTCTTTGAATGTAAAACTAGATTCTTTGACATGCCCACTATACTTCCATCACCATAGTTTATGATAATAGAAAAACTCAATTCCAATATCCTTTAGCATTTACTTCATTGAAATAATATGATTACAACTATTTGTTGCTGCTACATACTCTACACCAATTATGCTTTGTGAAATTCAATCTTCTTTCTTTCTTTGCTAGGAAACCAATATTCCTCCTAAAGAGAACTCCCCACTATTGGTGTTCTTTTTATCATCTAAACATCCTACCTAATCAATATTAGAATATGCACATAATATAAACTCATGTTATTTGTCATACCATAAACCATAACTTAATCTTAACTTTTCCCTTTCCAACAATCTAATAGGGCTTGCAAATAAACAAGCCCAAAATCCCCTTGGACATAATCAATAAAATGTCCTTTATGAGGTATAGAATAAAATGAAGCACTAGAATCTAAAACCCATGAATCTTCAACACTTTCTAAAGAAAGAAGAAAAGCATCCTCTTCAAATTTATTACTTAACATATTTTCCTCCTTGTTCCCTTATGGTTTATCTCTTTTATTTTTATTTTGAGTTCATCAATCTTTCTTCTTATCTCCTAGTTTTCCACAATACTAGCAATCTCTTGGTCCTCTAGATTGAGACCTATTTCCCTTTGACTTTCCTATTGATTTCCCATGATTTCCAAAATAATTTCCTCTCTTAGCTATTCTACCTCTACTTTGTACGTTCAAATCCCTTCCTGATGTAGATCCACCTAAGGTTTTACTATGAATTCTCTCACACAGAGTAAAAGCAATCACATCACCAATCACAACCATTACCATGTCATTCCAGCTTTCAGGCAAAGAACACAAAATCAAGAGAGACCTTATTTCATCATCAAAACTAAAATTCATAGAAGATAACTAAATAGAAGAGGTATTAAACTCATTTCAATGATTTGCAACAAATCTACCTTCTTCTATATTCATATTAAATAAATTCCTCATGAGAAATATCTTGTTTGACGAAGATGTCTTTTCATATAGTTTCACTAGGTTTTGCATCAACTCTTCCATTGTCTTCACTTTTTTAATGTTAAATATCACTGATGGTTCCAAGCATTATTGAATACTTCCAAGTTCCTTCCTATATAAAATCTCCTGGTCCTCATCTATCACAGTTCCAATGTTTCTTTATTTTTCTTTCCAATGGCTCCCAATAAATACTTCTGATAAATATAGTGCTCCGTTTACATCTTCCATAATTGAAAGTTCTCCTAATTAAACTTCTCAACCTTCAGCTAACCCTTGTCTACCATCACTCCCACTCAACAAAGAGAACTTCTTATAGAGCATAACTAAAAGAAAAATAAAATGATGATGGTCTAGCTCAAAAGAAAATGATGACAATCTAGCTTTGATACCACTTTTTAGGATTAACCAAAGACAAAAATAAAAATGACATGCAAATATAACCAATATTAGAAAATAATAAATCACATAGATGAGAGCACAAGACACAAATTTAACATGGTTCACCCAATCCTTGAACTACGTCCATGAACAAAAAGTACAATATTATTATTATCTAGATATTACAATCCATAATCCCTGCCACAAGAAGCTAGCAATATCACCATATATTACAAAATCACAAATTCTAAGACATTTTATGCAAATTTTTTTTGCTTGCAAAATTAGGGCTGGAAAAAGTCATCCTATAGAAAAATAGTAGTCAACGCCATTTGACCCCAACTTGGGGGCACTACCCCCAAACCCCCATAGAAATCATTTGGGGGTAAATTGCACTAAATAAACCTTTGAGTCTAAATAGGCTACACATCATAGAAAGTGTTGCAATATTTTTATTCCAAATCACACTGCTATAGCCTCAACATAGTAATTATTTTATACTAACAACAACTTAGTAAGACAATGATAATGTTACCTTTCTAATCTCTAATTATACTTATTTCTCTAGTGACACCCAAATTGCCTTTAGAACATCCAATCATATTGTATTTTAGCCATCCCTTCTTTGGTAGATTTTAGTATCATTATTTTCTTTTCCAGATCTTTTGCCAATTAATATTAATTAAACATTTTCTTAAATTCCAATTTTTTTTATCCATAGGTCTAACAATCCTAGAAACTTGAGACTCTTGGGGAAACTAGGACAATGTATGGTTTCTCTAATGATTCTTTTAATAGTGTGGAAGGTAGTGATAGTCTTTGCCTTCTTTTTATGAAGATATTGTGGTTTCTTTCTTTCCAAACACACCAACCCATAATAGGAAGAATTATTTCCCAAGTGTTAGCTGTGGTTTGGTGGGAGAAAGGAGAGAGAAGTCATTGTGCCATTAGTTCAATAACTACTTTGACAAATACCAAACAGAGGTGATATTCCTTGAGAACCATATTTTGAACCTCCATAGGGTAAGAGAAATGTAACAATACATGATTAATAGTTTCAAAATCTTTCTCACAAAGAACACATCTATTAGCTAACTTTAGTCCATGTTTAGAGATATTATCAAATGTAAGGATGCTTCCATGGGCCACTACCAATGAAATGTAGTTAATTTTGGGTGGCACATTAGAAATCCAAATCTTCTTCCATATTTTATCTCCCACCATGGATTCCTCTAGTGATTTGTAGGCCAAACTAACAAAGAAGATGTCATTGATGTTCTATCTCCAAATCTATTTGTTTTTTGGGAATTATTAAATAAACTAGGGCCAAGAAGCATATCCATTACATTAGTGACCACATCTATGCCTATATGCCTAGTTCTTTTGGCATCTCTTTGTTCTTTTCACAATTTAATTAAGTCCTTCAATCTTGCATTACCATTTTACTATTATATATAGTTTTCCACTTTCTCTCCCACAATCATCTTTAATTAGTCCATCAGAACCTAGTTATTGACCACCACATTTATGGGATCCCCATCCTTCTATATCTCTTCCTAGAACTAGGTTTTCTATAATTTCTAATTTTTATTCTACTACTTCTTATAATCATTCCTTTAGTTTTCAAGATGTTCTTCCATAGAAGAAAGTTTTCATTAGAGTTATTCATACTTATATATAAATAGGTAGGACCATAAGATAATTATTTGGCTCTTAACACATTTTTCCACTCCTTATCTCCTTCTAATATTAACCATCCCAATTTAAAGACCATATCTTTATTCATTATTTTAAAACTCCTAACTCTAAGGCCTTCATTCTTCTTTCATTTTCACACCTAATTCGAATTTAGAAGAGCCATCTTTCTCTTTTCCTCCACTCCATAGAAGAGAAATATTTTTTGATTCTCTCCAAGGCATCTATAACCTTCACTGTCATTAACCAGGACATAAAATACACATGGACACTTTGAAAACATGTTTTATGGAGTAGAAGTGTTAGAGTTTCAGGTGACACTACAACAACCCCAAGATCAAATGAAAGACCAAAATAACTTCCACAAGAGATTGGCAAAACAATTGCATGAAGATGCAAGAATGCTATTATTGATAATGGACTTGATTGAAATCCAATGAATTTCTTTAAAATGTACATAATAGGCCTCCTTATATAGGAGAGGTGATAAGAGACAATGATAAGGAGAAGATAAGCTATCACCCATATAGGATGGAATCACATGTCCACCAAAGGTGGATCACCCTCTATTATGTAATGAAGTGTATTCAATGATGAGGATGATAATGTGATAAGTGCACTAAAGGTGGAATGAGATAACAACTATGACCATCTAGAGTGAAATTCTCATACACCATGTGTTTAATTTGGTTGCAAACTCCTAAGTGTGTCAATTACAAACTACTATAAAATGCATTATCCTAAGTAAGATTAAGTAAGTGAAATTAATGAATATTTAATTACACCAAAACCCCTCCCTTAAGTGCAACTTAGGGGAATGCACTTAAACTCACAATGCAAGATGGGTCTTGGCTACTAGACCATTTTTTGTACCCATGCACAATATGCATTGCAATATATAAAATGTAATCTCTCATAAAGTGGAGAAAGAGAGAAAACCTCATGGGAAAAACCCTCCTCCAAAAAGAGAGATGAAAGCAACATGCATGGATGAATGGAGTACTGAAGACCTCCCAAAAATTACATACATCATGCATATACAAATAATGATCCCCCCATAGGAAGGAAATAACGAGACATGATATCCCTCCATAATGAAGAAGCTCCAATGTAGATGAAGAGTACCTGCAAGAAAAATATAATCCAATGCCTACAAGAAACATGTGTCCCCTTAGAAATAGATAAATACATCAAATGATGAAGAAGCCATTCCATGTAAAAAGTGAGGAAGGAGGAAGTAGACCTCCATGTATACATCTTTGAAGAATAAATAGGTGTCTCCAAGCTTAAAGATTTTGTCACACCATCAAGCTGACCTATGAGATGTGAAAAACCCAGACCACATGAAGAATTGGGAAATCAAATCTCCAAAGAAGGTGAAGAAGTATCTCCAAGAGAAAGCCCCTCAGATGTATTTAATCAAATATGAATTATGAGACTCATTTGAAAGAGCATCAAAGAATTCATCCCACGCTACAAGATCTGAAGCATAAAGATCATCCTATGTAATAGTAGAACTCATGTCTAAAGAAGTAGGAAGTCGAGGAGTAGGAAGTTCAACACTTGTCTCAAGAAAAACATCATTCAAGTGTCCAATGTTTTCCTCACATGAATTATTCACCCTTGATAAAGGGTTAGGTACATCATGAATATCATCATTGTTATCAAAAAAATGCACAAAAGAGTACAAGTGTGATGTATGATCAACAACTCCCATAGCTATGACATCTCTAGTCTTCATATCCCTAATATAGACATAACCAAGAGTGAACTCAACAATTTTAACTTGTGCCCATGATTAATTTGGTAAATGGAAAGGAGATTAGTGGTCAAAGATGGTACACAAAGAACATCATTAAATGTACCCTCTCCCATTAGAATAGAACCTTTCCCACAAACCTTTATGTATGTATTATTACCCATCAATATATGTGGAGAAGTACAAGGCTCAATAGAAGAAAACATATCCATAGAAGACACCATATTTTGTGATACACTTGAATCAAGAAGCCATTTACCTTGCTCGGGATGTGTGGAAGAAATCAGTGCTTATCCTTTAACTTTGGATGATGATGTAGATGCAGATGTAAAATCTTCTTGATGTGTAGAATAAGGAGAAGACTCTAATGAGGGTAGCTAGATATTGTTCTTTTGAAGAATGTGAGTAAGCTCATCAATCTTCTTATGGAAACATTTATGCTCATCATGTCCTAACTTTTTGCAATAAGCACATTTATCTCTCTTTCTTCTAGATGATTCCTCTCTTTAAGAGGACATGGATTCAATATTATGTTGTGAAGGAGATTCATCACCTTTTTCATGTTGCTTAGGATCCTTGTGTTGTTTGTTTCCCTTTCCTTCGGGAGCCTTTGGAGAGGAGTCATTTGCAACCAATGCTATATACTTGGAAGGCTTAAATTGACCCATGTGTGCTAATTTTGGTTGTTACCTTGTGAGATAATCTGCAAATTCATCAAGAGAAGGCATTTTTTATGCATGACCAAGAGCATCCATAGTAGCATATAATGTGGAAACAAAGATTTAATATTCAAGACCTAGCTTGGAAAGAATAGATACTATCAATTGATCATCATCTTTAGTAATGAAAAAATTAGAAAGCTCCAATATATTTAAATTGAACTTAGAGAAAAGGTGTTGAATATTGTCAAAATCACATGGACTTAGACCTATAAGCTCTTTCTTTGATTTGAATTTTCTCATTCTATCAGGTTTACCAAAGATTCTTCCAATGTTGTCAAGGCATCATGAGGATGTGTGCAGAATGCAATATGATATATCAAATCATTGGAGATGGTAGATCTAAGATCCCTTTGATCAAACCATTTCCTTCTTTCTGCAACACTTGTAGCTGGTTCTAGATCCCAACCAATAATCATTCTAAGAAATCCAATACTGGTCAACTGATTAGAAACTTCTTGTTTCCATTCATGATAATTATATGGAGTAAGTAATGGAACCTTTGAGAAATCCATCATGAATCATAGAATGACTAAAATCAACTGATAATTCCTTCAAATTATTGATTCAATTAAGAAAATTTAAATCCAAGTATTCACCAAGTGCAAACATAGCCAAAAGTAGAGGAAAAGTCATGTACTTTAAAAAAAACTACACCTGGAAATGTTACTAGATGTGACCAAACAAAACTTTGAAAATTGTAAAAAATGGGTTTGTGATTTTTTTGTAAAATTCAGAGATAGAGATCTGAAATCACCTACATGAGTGTGGAGATTGTGAAATTCTACCCCCAAAAAAAAAAAAAAATTGCTTGGAAAAATGAGTCTGTATGAGGGAGATATCGTTGTTTAAAAATTATCTCTAAATTATTTTTTTTTTGAATCACTGTTGCCACACCTTCAAAAATAAAATAGCTTTAGATTTTGCCTTAGATGTTGTATTTGGATGAAACAAAATTTTAGTTAGGGGTTTTTGGACCTCCTCTATATGATGCCAACCTTTGATTTACACCAACAAGCTCTAATTTTCACTTGTAATAAAAGGTCACAAAACATGAATCCTAAAGTCTCCTCCAAATTATGATGTCAAAATTGCCAAATGCTGCACCAATAATGAGTCAAGCCAAGATTGCACTTCTTTAGAAGATGTATTCACACCACGAGAGCTTTGATACCATGTTAGAGTTTTAGGTAACTCTACAACACCCCCAGGATCAAATGAAAGACCAAGATATCTTACACAAGATATTGGTAAGACAATTGCATCAAGATGCAAGAATTTTATTATTGATAATGGATTTGATTGACATCCAATGAATTTACTTTAAATGTACATAATAGGCCTCCTTATATAAGAGAGGTGATAATAGACAACGATAAGGAGAGGATAAGCTATCACCCACGCATGGCGGAATCACATTTCCACCAAAGCTTGATCATCCTCCATTATGCAATGATGAGGATGATAATGTGTTAAGTGCACTAAAGGTGGAATGACATAAAAACTATGACCACCTAAAGTAGAATTATCCTAGACCATGTGTTTAATTGAGGTGCAAACTCCTAAGTGTCTCAATCACAAACTACTATGCAATGCATTATCCTCAGTAAGCTTAAGTAACTATAATTAGTAAATATTTAATTACACCAACAAGAACATTGCCCCCCAAAATTAAAATTTTTCCTTTCTATCATACAAGATTCTTTTGGAATAGGGGACCCAAAACACCAATTATCTTATAGAAATAGAAAGAGCATTAAATCCTTAGATGTAATAGTATACTAACAAAATTGTACACCCATTACCATTACCAACTATACCTAGCTAAAGCTAGCACCAAAAACCATTAAAAAAAAAGGAGCAATCTCAGAAGCAACAAAAAGAAACCAAGACTGAAAGAGACCACAATAAGAAAAAGAAACTCTCAACTATGATTTTCCATTCCCTATTCTTGGATATGTTTATGATCTTATCTACAAAATCAAAATCCACCCCTCCTTCTTGAGGTAAGGCCACATCTCATATTAGACAATTTTGGGCTACCTGGCATTTTCAATGATCTGGCCTTCCTACCTCCCCTCCCTCAATCACTAGGTAATCATTTATGGATGTGACCTCCAAGGAAATCATAATCTTGAAGTCATATTTGAAAGGGGTTTCCATGGGTTCCAAAACATCTTTGAAACATGGGGAATTGCCAAAAATGGTTTCAGGATCGAAATGTCTTGAGATTTCACTATCAGACTCATTGGTTGTCTTGATATCCTCTAGGCTCTCTTTTAGACCAAATGTTGATATGGTTAGAAAATGGTTCTCAACTAGATATAGGCTGGTGGAATCTATGATTATTTTGGCAATATGAGGATCTCTATTTCCTTTTTTTCTTCATAGCTGAAGTTGACAGAAACACTATTATGGCGAGCTCCTGGGACTATGGTAGGCACCATTCGGTGCTAGGAAAATGGAAGCTGGGATTTAATCCAAGCCTAGACCTATAGATTATTTTTCTAGTATGGGTCTGATTCTAAGACACCTTTGGAATTCTAGGATGATAATGTTTTCAGATGGATTGGGGATTCTTTTAAGTACTTTACTAAAAATGACATCACCACCAACACCAAAGCTAGACTAGATTTTTCAAGATTCTATGTGAATGTAACTTAGTGAATAAACCTCTACCAATCCCAGTGGCTCTAAAATCAAAATGGGGTTTATGGTCTCAAGAAATCTAGTATGATAATGTTGCCCCCTTCTATTAGCATGAATGCTAATGATACTACTTTGGTTAGCGCCTTAAGCATTGGAGAGTATTGATATATTGTATTCATGACTATGTTTGTCATTCATGTCAATATAGAATGGAATTTATAAAGATTAGTTGAGTAGAAGATAGAGATTTTTATGGTATAGACAATGGTTTGATTGTCTATCCATGCCTAGTCAACACAGTGTCTTCATGATGTGGTAAAGTGCATAGAGTCTAAGTCAAAGATGTATGGAAGTTGTACTTGATTTAGAGAGAGAATTTTAGAGGAAAATTATTGTGAAAGTATTTCCTAATGATTTTTGGCTATCTTACATTTGGGATGTAATGAATGGATGCATAGATAGGTAGTTACAAAGGATAGTCTATTGATGACATTACTAAGTACACAAGCCTTACTATTGCATGTGTGAAGTTTTGCATAGATTGTGAGCCGATAGTTCTATTGTAATTGTAATCAATTAATTATCTTATTCTAATTATTTGGGAAAGGTTCAAGGCTCACTCAAGGAATTATTTTGAAACTATGGTATAAAGGAAAGATACTTTCCTCAATTGTAAAGTGTATGATGTGTATTGAGATCACTGTTAAATTGTGAAGTGCAAAAAATAGCAGAGTTCTTATTGAATGCATGTAAGAGATCAAAGGGGTTATTGGATGCTAGATTTATGATATGGTTACAAGATTAGAAGGAGAAAAGGTATGATTTATAGGATAGAGAAATATGAAGCAAAAATATAGTACTATTCTAGTATTCTATATGTAATAATAATAAGATTATTTGGATAGTGGGATCATTGGTTTTGCCTTTGAAGTTGTTTGGGTAGTGGGTCCAGTCATCTTTCACAACTCCAACCAAGGTTGGAATCTCCTAACATGGATCCAAAGTCTCCTAATAGGGACTCATATGTACTAGATGTTGTAACAGACTTCTAATAGGTTCTATCCTATAACAAGGAATATTTATGTTAGTACATCATCTTGTGGCTACCATCTTCACTAGGGTTTTCCTTCTAATCAATACTTTTGCTAGTTAACATATCTAGCATTATTGTGTATGAGTATCTTGTTGTGGTTTTAGTTTATATCACTCATATACTAAAGATTTTTTAAGGTTGTTAATTATGATATTAGTTGGATAGCTAATTCACACCACCCCGCCCACCCCCTCCTCCCCCCCAAAGTTATATTAGTGGACTATATATTCTAACAATTGGTACCAAAGAATCAGGTTCTCGAAGAATAAGCTTAACATCCTTGGGAAATTAATGGCAGATATTCTCAAGAAGGATAGTCCAAGATTCAATAGGGCTAACTATGATAGTTGGAAGGAGAATATGAAGACTCATTTGTCGTGCATGAGTATGGGATATTGGATCTTGACAAAAAGTCAGAAGATAATCGTTGAAGAAGAAAAGCTTGAAGGATGAAGTGAAGAAGAGAGAGATGTATTCATGTGTAACACGAGAGTAAGAGAAGCTCTACTGACAACTATTCTAGAGAATGAGTACAATTAGGTAAAGTCACTTGTAACATATTATGAAATTTTTTAAGTATGAGAATGTACCTTTGAAGGTAATGATCATGCGAAAAGATGAGATTATAGAATTGGATATGTGCATTTCAAGATGCTAGAATGATGGAAGATGAATCTATAAGAAGTTATATTGGAAGCATATCAAAAATGGTTGAGGGAATTTAGAAGTCAGGAGGCTTCACCTCTTGATTCTCCAAAAGCTTCCAAGTTACAACCAATGCAACCCAAGTCATAGTCTGAAGGACCCAAGTCATAGTCAGGATCCACCAAGCTAGTGCCTGACCAAATCAAGTCAAATGGACTTGAGTCACAAACAATGGGACCTAAGCTTGATTTATAAGATTATGAAGAGGTTAATGGAACTCATTCTAAATCCAAAGAAGCTATGTTAGCAAGATATGTCAGAAGGCACCATGCACCTAATTAGATCATTGGAGACAAGTCAGATGGAACAATGACAAGAAACAAATTGAATGGTACATGTTTGATTGTTGAATTTGAACCTAGAAATGTTAAAGATGCTTTGGATAATGAAAGTTGGATTGAAGCTATGAATGAAGAAATAGAACAGATAGATAGAAATAAGACTTGGACTCTTGGTCCTAGATCAATGGATACAAATGTAATTGATACAAAGTAGGTATTTAGAAATATCCTAAATGAAGATGGAAAAGTTTCAAGAAATAAAGCAAGTTTAGTTTGTAAAGGTTATTCTTAGAAAGAAGGTATTGATTATGTTGAAACTTTTTCTCCTATTGTAATATTAGAAGGTGTTATAACTTTACTAGCATATGCAACATACAAAGGATTCAAACTTTATCAAATGGATATAAAATCTGCATTCTTGAAAGGAATTCTTGATGGGGAAGTCTACATAGAACAACCTGAAGGTTTTGTAGATCCCAACAAAAGAGATATGGTCTACAAATTATAGAAAGCATTGTATGGTCTCAAGGAAGCTCCCAGAGCTTGGTATGAAAGACTTTAGAACTACTTGATAAAGATTATTTTTGAAAGAAGAAACGATAACAACAATCTATATTTTGTAGAGTAAACTGAGTGCATGTGTATTTGCCAAGTTATAATAGAATATAGTTTAACCAGAGTTTTTGTTTGTATTGACATCTAAGGGATATAGGATTTATTTTTTTAGTAATTGATTCACCCCTCCCCTCTTAGTTACTCGAATGATGACCCCTTTTGACCTGTTAAACAAGAAAATACATTACTAGGGGTCCTAAGAATAATATCATGTTTTTGAGTGATTCAAAAGGGGTAATAGAGTACCCTATGACCCCTAAGCACACATAATGTCATCAAAGGGGTCAAAAGGGGTCATCAGGTATTCTAGGACCACTTTTGAGCCATTAGATCACATCATTTATGTGGTTATGGGTCCTAGGACCCATAAGCATTCATATTATGATTGAATGGGTCAAAGACTCTCAAAGGGTACCCTATGACCCCTTTTGATTCTTTGGAACCATTATATGTATGGTTAAGGGTGCTAAAGTCTTTTAAAAACATACCAAGCATCCTAAAAAGGGATCATACTATTACAAAAAAAAAAAATTCAAAATTCAAAAAATGAATATAAAATAGAATAAAATTATTTTCAAAACATTTCATTTCGGGGAAAATTGGATATCAAATTTTTAAAATAGGTATTTGATTTGGGAATGGGTATCCAATTTGGGAATGGGTAACCAATATTATTGGGTACTCGATTAGGCTTGATGTTCCTTTGGATGCCAACCCTCCATGGTCAACAACAAAAACCCCCCCCAAAATGTTCGAATTTGAAGAAACAAAAAGGGTTCCTTGAGAACATTCTCAGATTTCCATCAATATAATTTATGTTAAAATATGAGTTTAGTAAGTAATTATTACTTATTTTCTAATGGAGTTAGCTACAAAGTGTTGATTGACATATTGATTGAAAAACAGCTATAACTTTTAAACCCTAAAATATTTTTGAAATCCAAAGAATGCATCACATTCTATGATTCAACTACTACAAGGAAAATAATATAATATTTAATTTTAATTTTTTTAATTAGTTAAGGTGGTCAGACATGAAACTTTTTTAATTCTCAAAATAGTATAGTAGGAAATTTGTAATTAATTTTTTTTTGGAATACAAATACCCAAAAAAAATTCACATCTGGGTATGACTGTACTTCTTATATCTAGAAACTTAATAAAAAATATTATCATTTGATTTTGACTACTTGGTGGTCAGACATACAACTACTTATTTTTGTACTAAAACTTTTGTACTACTACATTCAAACCCAAAATTTTGACCAAACAATTTTTTTTTCCTTTACATAAAGCCTGGTAGTTTAGAAACTAAATTGAATTTCCTACAACTTATTTTCTTACAGCTTTTTGATATAAAGTCCATAACTACTTTAAAATTATGCATCAAGTTGACATAACCCTGAATTGTTGGTTTCTTACTACCACTTAAGGACATAGTTTGGTTGACCATGATTGTACATATACCTGACACCTTACCTTGTAGCAAGTAATAGACCTCATGGCCATAAGAGTATATTAAACATTCTTTCCTAGCATTTTCCCCATGGTCCCAATCTAGCAAGTACTCATACTAAGCGAAGACAACCACTATGTCTACTAAGGTTTTGTGTCCTTGATAGCCTTGACTTTATAGTGGGTTAGATTAGTCAGGTTCTCTTTTCCCCATTGAGTTTTTCATATTGATCATTCAAGAGAAGGCCCTCTAAAGGATTCTAGACTACATAAAATGGATTCATTTTTTTAGGTCAACATTTTTGTTTCATCGTAAGGGTGAAGAGAATACTCTCTTATTCCAATCATTTCCCCCAAACACACTAAGAAGCTTAATTAAGCCACTTACTTTTTAAATCTTAGGGGGGTCAATATTTTTGATTCCCTCCAAGGATGAAGAACACACTTTCCTACCACCAAAAGATCCTAATTGTAGGTTTTAAGTGCCTACAAGAAATGAGCAATTAGTATATTGCTGCATGAGAAATGAAAGAAATACAAGAACATTCGTTTGTTTTATTTGTCTTTTAGGAAGCCCTAAAAACAAGAATTAGTAGCCTCTTAGCATCAAGTCTTTGACATCCATTCTTTTTGGGAAATTTTGCAAGCATTTTTAGAGAAACCCTACAAACAAAAATGTTAGTCCTGTTAGAATCTTTTAGAATAACTGAGAGGGGGGGTGAATCAGTTATTCAAGGTCCCAAATGCCCTAATAAAACTTTTTTTTTTTTTTCACCAAATGTAGTGAACTCATAAACCTTTTAACCATCCAAGCTTAAATCAATCATAGCAAGTTACAGTAAATCAACATGCAAAGATAAAACATGCAAGATTAACACATGACACAATGATTTACGTAGAAACCCAATTTGGGAAAAACCACCAGTAACATGCTACTTGATTCTCACTCTTCTGAAGTGATGTCATGTTAAAGGCCTTCCCTGTTAAAGGCTTAAAACACACTGTTAAATGTGACCTTGTTAGAGGATTTCACCAAACTGTTATGAATGGGCCTGGTTAAAGGACTTTAGAACATTCACTGGGAATGTCACCCTGTTAAAGGATTTCTCTCATGGCTATCAAACCAACCTAAGTCCATAGGATTTAAACTAATTGTTACAATTGCTAGAAAGTAACAGCAATGAACTTTTGATCTGATATAACTTACAACATACTTTGCAGATTTCATATCACACTTTCAGTTTATTCCTTATGCTTGGCTTTTATCTCTTCAGCTCTGACTGCTTGTCATCTATTCAAGCTTCATCTCCTTGAGTCTTCTAACTCACTATACTAATGCATCCATATCAGGGGTCTTCTTACTGAAACAGAGTAACTATGCTCTCTTTCCTCTTTTCCACCTTCTTCAGCACTTTACACTTTCATGCTTGACCACCCCTCTCTCATTAATTTTTTTCATTAACTAATGACTCCTTATATAGAGATCTGATATGCCTTTGCCGCTCAATTCTCCCTCTTCACTTTTAGGGTTTCAATATGGATTAGGTAAAATACAATGTATCTACCCCATATCTTGTTCTCTTCTAGAAACTTTGCCAGCTGTATCCTCAAAAACATTTTACATGGTGTTCTATGCCACCAGCTCATCATTCTTATCTTCTATTTAATTTACGAACTTCTAAGTAATAACCTTGTCAGCTTAGTTCGGGCGAATCTTCGATCTTCAAAATAATGCAGCAACTCAGCATTATTTGTTTTACTGATGCTTGGCATCTCAGTGTTACTCGGCATCTACACAAAATTGTGTTACTCGGCACTTACAAAAAACTGTGTTACTCGGCACCTACAAAAAATTGTGTTACTCGACACCTATAGAAAAATGTGTTACTCGGCACCTACTCTTTACTCGGCACCTGAAGATCACTCGGCTTATATGATATACTCGGCACCTTCTCTTAGTTGAGCTTTGTAAAAGAATTAGCTAACAGCTAACCTCTTTAATATGTTTCAGTGTGCCCTTTTTTCTGTATCTTATAGTATTTTATCAAATACACTTTTTCATCAATGGCTTAGCTGATCCTAGTACTTCATTACAACATCATAACTTCAACCTTTCTCTAGGTGTTCTAGTTACATCTTATTGATTTCCACCACCTTGTCAACCAACTAATTGATAGTATTTGGATCACTAAAGCAATTGTCATTCCTGCAAGTAGCAAGTTTGACATCAATGACAAAACAATGATTGAGAACATTCTTTATCATTCCAAAAACTCTTATTATCAATTCAAACATTTCTAACAATCTCCCTCTTTGGCATTGATGGCAAACCAAACTGATCAATGGATCAACTTAGTTACCACCAAAATTGATTGTATATATTATCTGCTTCTTTTCTGTGCTGCTGCATCTTTACTACTGATCGCATATATCTCCCTCTTTCATATATATCTCCCTCTTGCTTTGCATAGATCAGTTTCATCATATTTCTCCCTCTTTGACATAAATGCCAAAGATGAAGCATCTTTATCATGCAAAATATAAGCTTTGGCTTTTTCTTTGTCTTTCTCCCTTTGTCACCATGCTTGTGACTAATTTGGAGTTTCTGTTCCTGCTATCATCCTTTGCATCAACCTGTTACTATTCCAATGTTTGATTTCTGTTGATGCAAGGCAGCTTCCTTGTTGCCTTAAACTGCTTGAGTTAGGGGTATTACCCCCAACTTGCCTCTAAGATATTCATAAGCATCCTTGGGCAATGGTTTGGTGAAAATATCTGCAATTTGTTCCTTTGTGTGAATGTACTCCAGCTTCACTTGTTTGTCTTCTACCAATTCTCCGATATAATGATACTTGATTGCAATGTGCTTGGTTTTTGCATGCATTACTGGATTTTTGGATATGTTTATAGCACTTGTATTGTCACAATAAAATATCACAAGTTTGGTTACCTCTTCTTTCATTCCATTCAATAGATATGTGAGCCATACAATGTTTGTGCAATTGACTGCAGCTGCCACATATTCTGACTCTACAGTGGACTGGGATGTGCACATTTGTTTCTTACTAGTCCAGGTAACTTGCCTTTTGCCTAAAAATAATGCACCTCCATTTGTGCTTTTTCTGTCATCAATGTTTCCTCCCAATCTGCATCAGTGTATGTATTGAGTTCAAATTTCTCACTCTTTTTGTAGTATAGACCAAAGTTATCAGTTCCTTTGAGATATCTCATTATTCTTTTTACTGCTATAAGATGGTTTTCTTTAGGATTAGCAGAGAACCTAGCCACTATTCCAACTGCTAATGCTATGTCTGGTCTGCTATGTACTACATACTGTAATTTTCCAATCATGGATCTGTACATTTTTTGATTGACTTCAGCTGACTCATCATTTTTGGACAGCTTATTTCCTATGGCCATTGGTGTGCCGACTGGTTTGGATTCCTCCAGTCCAAACATTTTAAGAATCTCTTTGATGTACTTTGATTATGTAATAAATATTCCATTTTTGAGTTGATGTACTTGTAAGCCAACAAAAAAATTGATTTCAACAAACATAGACATCTCAAATTCATGTCTCATTTTGTCAGCAAAGCCTTTGCAAAGTACTTCCTTTCCACCAAATACTATGTCATCCACAAAAATTTTAGATACAATAATGTCTTTACCTTCTTCTGCTTTGATGTACATGTTGCTATTATCATCAGTTCTTTCAAATCCAATTTTCACTAGATACTTGTGAAATATCTCATACCATGCTCTTGGTGCTTGTTTCAAAATATAAAGTGCTTTGTGTAGTTTACACACCATATCCCTGTTGTTTTTATCAACAAATCCTTCTGGTTGTTCAATGTAGACTTCTTCTTCTAGTATACCATTCAAGAAAGCAGATTTTACATCCATCTGATAGACTTTAAAATTTTTGTAGGTAGCATATGCAAGCAAGGTTCTTACTCCTTCCATCCTAGCAATAGGAGCAAATGTTTCTCCATAGTCTATTCCTTCTTCTTGAGCATAACCCTTGCATACTAGTCTAGCTCTCATCTAGCTTGTTCCTGAATACCCACTTGGTGCCAATCATATTTTTGTCAATTGGTCTAGGAACCAAACTCCAAGTTTTTTTTACTTTATTTGATCAATTTCTTCTTCCATAGCTTTATACCAGTCATCATCTTGTAATGCACCATACACTGTCTTGGGTTCAGATGTGCTGATTAGCCATGATTCATGTCTTAGTTTGTTCCTTGTCATTGGTCTTGCATCTTTGTCACCAATTATTTGTTCAGCAGGGTGATGTCTTTTTACATATTTGGATAATCTTGGCTCTGTCCTTGTTTCCATGTTTGATCTTTTAGATTTTGGATCACTTTGCACTTCATTGTCTAGTTGTTCTTCATCATGTATTCCGTCTTCAGAATCAGATTGTTCATTTCCTTCATTCTGCAACTCAGCTTCTGAATGCAGCTCGGCATTCACTGGTTGAGGCTTGGCTGAGACTGATACTTGTTGTTGAGTTTCAATTAGATTGACATCATCCTCCTTAGCAGTCATTCCTTCATAAGAGTACACAAAGGTTCTGTATTCGTCCATTTTCTTTGGTTCTTCAGCTTGAACTTCTGTGTGCTCATCAAAATTTACATTTGTACTTTCCACAATTTTGTTAGTGTTAACATTCAAACACTTATATGCCTTACTTCTTGTGGAGTAACCAAGAAATATACCTTCATCACTTTTTTCATCAAATTTTCCATTTCTAACATCTTTAAGAATAAAACATTTATAACCAAACACTTTGAAATGTTTTACATTGGGTGAGTGACCATACCATAATTCAAAAGGTGTTGCATTTGTACCTTTCTGGATTTGTACTCGGTTTAGTGTATGAACAGCTAGACTTACAGCTTCTCTCCAGTATTTTAGAGCAACAGTCTTTTCCATCATTAATGTTCTGGCACAATCAATTACAGATCTATTTCTTCTTTCAGCAATTCCATTCTGTGGGGGAGTTCTAGGAGCTGACGTTTTTCTTTTGATTCCTTTGTCATTACAAAATATCTCGAATTCATTTGATGTGAATTCACCACCTCTATCTGATCTTAGACATTTCAAGCTTTTTCCTATTTCCTTTTCAACTCTAGCCACATACCATTTAAAAATTTGGAAAGCATCAGATTTTTGTTTTAAGAACATGATAGTCATCATCCTGGAATAATCATCAACAAATAACATGATGTATTTATCTTCTCTATAGCTTTGTACTTCCATTGGACCACATAAGTCAGTGTGAATTAACTCAAGTATCTCCTTAGATTTATAGTTTTTGCTTTTGAAACTTGACTTTAACATCTTTCCTAGTTGACATTGTTTGCACATAATATTATCAGGCTTCTTCAATTTTGGTAAACCTCTGACTTTCTTCATTTTACTAATGTTGATCAGATTATCAAAATTGACATGACATAATCTTCTATGCCATAACCATTCATCATCAAATTTTGCAATAAAACAAAAAACATCATCCATATCAAGATAAAACAAATTACTCTTCTTTTGATCTCATTTTCCTATTAGTTTACCATCAGTATCATAGATTTTTGCAGTTTTGTTTCCAAATTCCACTTTGCATCCTATATTGCCTAACTGTGAGACACTCAATAAATTGTAGTTTAATCCTTCAACATAGTATGCATTGTCACATGAGATTTGTTCTGTGAGCTTGATGAAACCTTTTCCTTTGATTTGACAAGGGGCATCATTACCAAATCTAACACTATTTCCATCATACTGAGTAAAGTTAAAAAACTTACTTTTGTCTCCTGTCATGTGATGTGAGCATCCACTATCTATGATCCATCTGTCATTTTTGTTTATACAAGTCATCAGTGTTGTGGCTTCTTCTTCATCGGATTGGTCCTTCATGGCTACATAAACAACTTCATCATCATTGTCATCAGAATTTTCTTCAACAATATAACACTTCTTACCTTTTTCTTTGTAATCTTTCTTGTCATCATCTCTTCTGTTCTTGTATTTGTTGCTTTCCTTGTAATCCTTTTTCTGTGGACATCTTGTAGCAATATGACCTACTTCATTGCAATTGAAACAAATGATAGACATCTTACCTTTGAATTTTCCTTTACCTCTGTGAAATCTTCTAGGTAGTAAAGCTTCTAATTGATCCACATCTTCCTCGTCTGTGCTGCTGTCACTGGATACATATTTCATCTTTCTTCCCATCTTAGATTTCACCTGTTCAGCATCTTTCAGTGATAACTTGGCCTTGAAAGCAGATTCAACATTATCAGGTCTATAGTTGTCAAAGTTAGATAACTCAAATGCAGTGAGTCTTCCTATGATACCTCCAAAACTTAGATTGTTTCCTGGCACACATCTTAGTTCATGTATTGCTGATACTCTAATAGCATAGATAGGGAGCAAGGTTCTCAAATACTTACTATTAACAGTATCTTCATCCAATTGACCACCCAAACATCTTATCGCACTTACCACTTCTTTTATTCTTGTATCGTACTGAACAGAATTCTCATTTTCATCCATTCTCATATCATCAAATTTTCCTCTGAGACTTTCTCTTTTTTCTCTTTGTACATTCTGATCTCCTCCATAGATGTCTGATAGGGCTTTCCACATTTTGAATGCGGTGTCACATCCTTTGATATCATCAAATTCAGCATAGCTAAGTGTAGAGGCAATCTCCAGCATTGTCTGGTTATGTTCTTGCTTGTTTTTCATATCTTCTGCAATAGGAGCACTTGTTGGATCAACATGTTCAGTAATAATTGATGTTTGGGCATAATCTCCTATGGATCCAAGATGTAGTTTCATCAAACTTTTCCATGCAACAAAGTTGTCTTTGTTGAGCTTGGGAACTTCTCTCTTAGGCATTTTGATCTTTTCTGCTTCTAGTCCTGTTAAACTGGATCAGCAGTCCGCTCTGATACCAATTGTTAGAATCTTTTAGAATAACTGAGAGGGGGGGTGAATCAGTTATTCAAGGTCCCAAATGCCCTAATAAAACTTTTTTTTTTTCACCAAATGTAGTGAACTCATAAACCTTTTAACCATCCAAGCTTAAATCAATCATAGAAAGTTAGAGTAAATCAACATGCAAAGATAAAACATGCAAGATCAAAACATGACACAATGATTTACGTGGAAACCCAATTTGGGAAAAACAACCAGTAACATGCTAATTGATTCTCACTCTTCTGAAGTGATGCCCTGTTAAAGGCCTGCCTTGTCAAAGGCTTACAACACACTATTAAATGTGACCTTGCTAGAGGATTTCACCAAACTGTTAGGAATGGGCCTGGTTAAAGGACTTTAGAACATTCACTGGGAATGTCACCCTGTTAAAGGATTTATCTCATGGCTATCAAACCAACCTAAGTCCATAGGATTTAAACTAATTATTACAATTGCTTGAAAGTAACAGCAATGAACTTTTGATCTGATATAACTTACAACATACTTTGCAAATTTCAGATCACACTTTCAGTTTAGTCCTTATGCTTGGCTTTTATCTCTTCAGCTTTGACTGCTTGTCATCTATTCAAGCTTCGTCTCCTTGAGTCTTCTAACTCACTGTACTAATGCATCCATATTAGGGGTCTTCTTACTGAAACAGAGTAACTATGCTCTCTTTCCTCTTTTCCACCTTCTTCAGCACTTTACACTTTCATGCTTGACCACCCCTCTCTCATTAATTTTTTTCATTAACTAATGACTCCTTATATAGAGATCTGATATGCCTTTGCCACTCAATTCTCCCTCTTCACTTTTAGGGTTTCAATATGGATTAGGTAAAATACAATGTATCTACCCCATATCTTGTTCTCTTCTAGAAACTTCGCCAACTGTATCCTCAAAAATGTTTTACATGGTGTTCTGTGCCACCAGCTCATCATTCTTATCTTCTATTTAATTTATGAACTTCTAAGTAATAACCTTGTCGGCTTAGTTCTGGCAAATCTTTGATCTTCGAAATAATGCAGCAACTCGGCATTATTTGTTTTACTGATGCTCGGCATCTTAGTGTTACTCGGCATCTACACAAAACTGTGTTACTCAGAACTTATAGAAAACTGTGTTACTCGGCACCTACAGAAAATTGTGTTACTCAGCACCTACAGAAAACTGTGTTACTCGACACCTACTCTTTACTCGGTGCTTGAAGATCACTCGGGTTATATGATATACTCGGCACCTTCTCTTAGTTGAGCTTTGTAAAAGACTTAGCTAACAGCTAACCTCTTTAATATGTTTCAGTGTGCCCCTTTTTCTGTATCTTATAGTATGTTATCAAATACACTTTTTCATCAATGGCTTAGCTGATCCTAGTACTTCATTACAACATCATAACTTCAACCTTTCTCTAGGTGTTCTAGTTACATCTTATTGATTGCCACCACCTTGTCAACCAACTAATTGATAGTATTTGGATCACTAAAGCAATTTTCATTCCTGGAAGTAGCAAGTTTGACATCAATGACAAAACAATGATTGAGAACATTCTTTATCATTCCAACAACTCTTATTATCAATTCAATCATTTCTAACAAGTCCAACAAAAGGTTGGTCCAAAATAAGTTAAAAAGCTACAATAAACCTCTATTAGATAGTAGTAAACATGAGAGACCTAAAAAATAAAATGTCAAAGACTTGAAATTGACCAAATAACTCAAACAACAACAAATTCTAGGCAGGACAATATTTTTTTGCTAACAAAGTATTGTAGAATACTTTTCAATATAGAGGGGTGATATTTCTGCTCTATGTGATATTGCACATCATACCTGTGCAATAGAAATTTACATATTGGTGCAATAGACTCTTATATAGGTGTGTGATACTTTAACTAGTAAAGTATTGCACTATAGTACTGATAAATTTCATATGCTATTAATAATGTATTCCATGATAATGATGAGTATAAAGAAAAAAAAAGTATAGAACAACAAGCAAAAATGCAAGATAAAAATGTTGATAGAGATGCCTATGCCTTGACATTTCAAGATTTGGCTAAGGCATTGAACTAAAAAATTCACGCTTTGCCATAATTTTTAGAGGGTCTTCTCGATCAATTTTTTTTCTGAAATAAAAATTCATTAGAGCTCTCACTATCTTGATTTTAGAAATATATGTTTTATAGTGCTATGATTTTATCTACTATTTTTCCATTTTTTTAATGAAACTTGGTACCTAAAAGTAAAATAGTGAATTTCACTAAAACTTTAATAACTTTTTTATTTGATAATTTTTCTTAAATTAGTTTATGTGTCATCAATTTAAGTAGAATTCTTTTGAGGTTTAAAAAATAATTTTGAAAAAAATGAAATTTTGATCAAATTATGTTTTCTGTACATGAGAGGTTTTAAATTTTACCTTTATAGCCAATTAATGATTATAAATAATAAAATTATTCAATAAAAAATTAATAAAAAATATTTTCATCAATATTAGGTTTATTAGGTAAGTCCCTTTAAAAGGATTTGTGAAAACTCATTTATTTGTGTCAAATTATGGTGTTCATTCACGAGTGTGGTATGATGCTGAAATAGGCATTTTGAAAAAGTGGGTTTTAAAGATCCATACCAAAAACAAAATCTGTCATATGGGTAGACAAATAAATTACATATTCAAAAACTAGATTCCTAACACTAAATTTTTTATTTATAAAGTTTTTTTATATACAATATTTATATGCCTCAAATTTTGACATCAATTGACAAGAAATTTCAAAAATAGGAAAAACACTTCCCCTTTTTGCCCAAAAGTGAGACCTAACTTCTGGCATTTACCCATTGCAATACGGATTCACTTCCCTAATGGGGAGTGACTCAACCATGGTGTCACATCTCATCAAGTATGTGGCTCCCGATGGGATGAAATGTACATTACAAAAACATATATTTATAGTTTCAATAATGTTTTTATCCTGATTGAACTAACTCATTAACAACTACAAATTTTAAAATTTGTAGAACTAGATGTACAAGACACAAGGTAATGATCAAATATATAATTCATAGTTCAACAAGTGTAAAAATGATCTTTCAATTTAATCTAAATAATATTCTATATTATTTTTATGATAACTACAATTATAATTCAGCACAAAGAATCCTTGATTAGAAAGGTTAAAATCAACTAGAAATTAGTAAAGTCAATGGTACTTCTATTAGTTTAAAAATGATATATTTTTTCAAACTAATTCTAGTATTAGTAAAAAATTAAATTCATTTATCTAATGGTAGTGACATTTCTAATAGAACATTTAATTGTATTACAAATATCTAAATTTGTAGTTTAATTAAAATCTTAGATAAATATAGTAATAGAACTTTTGAGTGTATTTCAAATTATTTTTATATCTATATATTGTGAACACCCTTTTTGGATTTATATAATATATTACTAATGTATTTTAAATAGAAATTATTTTTATAAATATTTCATAATTAATTTTCATTTTATTAGAAGTGCAATCTTAATTAATTGATTAAACTATTGAATTCTGTAGGAACTAAATTTTTTAATTATTAAAGTAGAGATTAAAAACTATACTTACTAAGAATTTCAATTCTAGTATTAAAATAAAAATGGTACAATTAAATTCTTTTGCATCCATATAAAAATATAATTTTCTTATTGCAATCACTTATTATGTCTACATTAATTTGTACACACTTTCACTTTGGGTAATAAATTGTTCATATTTATTAATTTTGATCTATTTGACCTTTGTAAATAAAAAGTTATTTATTTTCACTATTGAAAATTTCATATAAACTATTATTTTAAACTAACAAATTTTAGTATTTTGTGAGTTGGCCAGATGTTAAGTGTTGGTAACTAGCTTATATGTGTTATATAATACATACATACATACATACATACATACATACATACATACATACATACATATACATATACATACATATATATATATATATATATATATATATATATATATATATATATATATATATATATATATATATAGGGAAATTGAGAGTTATCGAATCTTTAATTTTTTTAGTTTATAATGCTATTAAATTAAAGCCTTGAGAATTCTCTCCTAACCAATATATATTACATAATATGTATAAGCTAGTAGCAATGGCATACGAACATGAAAGTAGAGAATAATTATTTATATTTAATCTTCATCATTAATTTGATTACTCTTATGGATTAATTTACTTTAGCTTTGTCAAGATATGTGTTAAATATAAATTATATTATGATTGTGTTTATAATTTTATGTAGTTCTTATAGTAACAGTTGAATACTATTCAAATCAACTTCTACAGGTTTTGTTTCTATTTTTCTTCAATTGTTAATTCAACTTGATATAGGTTAATGGTTCAATTTACATAAATCTATGTATAGTACCATTTCAAGTATAGTTCCATTAAATTAAAATTTTAAAGATAAATCTTCACAAAAAAGGGTTCAGGGGATATAGGATCAACCTATGAATTCAAATAGCCCAAGGCTAGAGATCAACTATTCATCAAAAAACATATATAAACAAAACTATAAAACTTTAGGCTATGAGAGTAGTGCCAACCAAAGCAAGGTCTTTGTCATCAGAACCCTAGAAATCCTTGTAGTTAGTGGTTAGCTCAAAGGGAGCCTAACCATTAGTAATGACAAAATTTTTATCTTTATCATTATCTTCCTCAGCATTGGGAGGAGAAATGGCTAAATCTAGCAAGGGGAACACCCACTTAGGGTCATAGGGAGTAGATACTCAACCCACATCAGTTGTAGCAAGGGGAACCATTGGGGACTAACCTAAGCCTAACCTCTAAGGAGCTGAGGCTGAGTAGCAATGGCCAAAAAAGCCTCCACTAGGAGAGCCATAATGAGCCTACAACTTGGGGGTCTACGAGCTACAAGAAGAACTACTTTAGCCTCTTGAGTGATTGCAAGGATAAGCAAGGTCATCGAAAAAAGCATCCAGAGGTACTCGAGCAATTGTGTAAGGGGCAATTCCCTAGTGAGCAAGTAGCTCTTGTAGATGAGCCACTTTCAGCATGCTTGTGTCAATTTGTACTTGAATCTACATCATGTCATTACTACATATACATGATTTAGAGTAAATTGCAACATAAATAGAAAGAAAGCTATGAGATAATAAAAAAACATTATAATCTTTCCAGATTGTGAACAATAACTCTATTCTGAAAGCATGCCAAATCTAGGCATATCTAATAGGGAGTCAGGGAGCATCACCTAGAACTACCATATGACGAGTGAAGGCCTCTGGATGAAAAGGCTTGAAGAAATCAAAGATCTAGAGCCAATAATTCTAAGCTCTTCTAAAAAACCCAAAAATATGTAGAAAGCTTTCAGATTGACCACAAAAAGGGGAACAAGGACTAGGAACACCTAGATGCTAGAGCTGGGGATCCAAAGGAAATCCCTAGAAGAGGAGACATAGGAAAAGTGAGAAATCTTTGGCTCATTCATAGTATGTCAAACAGTGGCCAATCTAAGACTCCATGTCTTATGAGAAGAATGCAAATGCCAATGTTGATTAAGGGTATCAACCATCGAAAGATGGGGTACCAGCCACTGATACCCCAGCCTAGGCTTGTAGCTAGTTATTGGAGTGGCAAGGTACCACTTCCAATATTTCCACCATGAGCAAGATAAGTTAATTCTAGGTTTGTGTAATAAATTGGGAGGAATAGTAGAAACTAGAAGATTAATTGTATGTTGATCTGGATGGATAAGCCTAAAATACACCTGTAAATTCTCCCATGAGTGAACACTCATTATAACCCTGGAGAATAAATCTTTGGGTTTCTTGATGCCCTTGCAAAATAAATGCAAAGCACTGGCTCCTTCAATCTTTGGTAAAGGCACCTGTTAAACGACAAATAAGGGTGACCACAAAAGGTTTATTTGATTCATCAAGAGCCCATCTTTGAATCCATTACCAACCCATTGAAACCAAGGCCTAATAGAATCCTAGGATTTCCAAATACTCTTACCAACAAAAGTGCCCTAAATCTAAACAAGCTCTAGAGTCACTAGAAGGGATTGAAAACCAATCTCCTTCCAAGCTAGATGGTTAACCAAAAAGCCTAAAGAAATGCAGTGACATAATAAAAGTTTCTAGGCCTCATCTCCTATGAGAGCCCATATGACCCATTTGGCATGGAGGGTTATCCCCTACTTATAGGTGGAAAGCAAGCCAAGACCACCAGAATCCTTGGTTAAACAATAGAAATCCTAGGCCACTTCGTGAAAGCCATGATGCAGAACATCCAAGGCCTAGAAAAAGTTCATAAGGAGACATTCAAGCTTAAGGTACGAGGCTTTGGAGGGAGCCCAACATTAAGAATAATATACATGAATAATAGCAAGCACTTTGGAGCATATTGAAAACTTTCCTATAAGTGAAAGGGGCTCAGTGATTCAATATTCTAGTTTCTTCTCAATTCGAGCAAGCACATCATTCCATAATTCCATAGGACATGCTTGAAAAGAAAAGGGAATACCTGGAAATTTAAAATTTTCAACATGTTGGACTCATTTCCATCCATAATGCTATAACTAGGGAGGGCCTGGCAGAAAACATTGTCTGTACCAAAGGGTTTTGTGCCATTGGAATGTAGACCCTAAAGTATCTAAACACTGCAAAACATTGACAATATTCTCCTCATCCTTAATCAATGTGAGGAAATAATATTCTAGAAAATGGCCATTAATCTACTGAGATGTCAAATATGGAAAAGAAATACCATGCACCTAACCTTGAGAGATGGCATTGGCCAGTAAATAACCAAAGCCCTCAGCTGCCAAAACATAGAGATAAGGTACAAGAAGACAACATTGGAAAATAGATCTAAAGAGCCCAAAAGCCTCAGATTGATGACCATTAATGGTGATGCAAGTAGAGACATCTCCAAATAGCATCAACATTGATTGAAAAAAAATTAGGCCAAAACCCAGAGCTTGAAGCATAGCAAGAATAAAGGGCCATTCAATACGGTCATATGCTTTGGTGAAATCAATATGTAGCAAAAGGGTCTACTACTTAGATTGCCTAACCCATTCCATTACTTCCTAGACACAATGATGTTGTCCAAGATATGCCAAGACTTGATGAAGATAGTTTGTTCAGGTTGAACAATATGAGAGAGAAAATGCCAAATTTTAAGAGAGAGGGCTTTGGAAATGATCTTGTAGGAGACATCCAACAGAGCGATGCACCTCCAATTGTAGATCTCTTCAAGATCTCTAACTTTAGGTATGAATTTAATATTCCCTTTGTTAATAATGTTCCTTAATGAATTATAATTGTAAGCTTAAAGATAAAACTAAAGTAGATCACGATTAATGTCATCACAAAATTTTTTGTAGAACTCACAAGGGAATCAATCACATCTAGGGGCTTCATCATTAACCATGGATAAGATAACTTCTTTTAAGTCTACAAGAGTAAGATTTTTCTCACAAAAGGCATACTATTTAGGAGCAAGTCTATTGGGAGTAACATCAAGGAAAGCTTGTAGTGCTTGATCATGCATAATAGAGGGCACTTGAGCCATAAAAACTTTCTCATAGTGATGCACAAAAGCTTGGAGAATATTCAGCAGGTCGGTAAAAACTTGTTGATCTTCGCAGGTGCACTTGATACCCATAGGAGAAAGATGAGCACTCAAAGCACTAAAAAATTTCTTGGAAGCTTGATCACCAACCTCTAACCAATGGAGATGGGCTTTGATCTGAGCTTCCCTAGCAGCATGACTATTTGCAATTTTCTTTTGGTGTTAAAGGTTGGCAAGCCAAACTCGAAGATCCATATCAAATAGATTCATGGCAAGAGCCTTAGAGGCCATATGTAGATCAAGAGTAGTGGATTCATAAGATCACCTGTAGTACATAGCAAGTTGTCTACCATAGCTATAAAGGAATCTTGTAGTATGAAAGATAGCATCATTCCACCATCTAATCCAACCAAGTGATTATAGGGTTGAGGCTCAAGATTCCAAACATGTAGGATTTGAGAAACAGTTGGCGAATGGGACAATAGAGAAGTGTTGAGGTAAAACTAGGTTTTTTGTGGGTGAGGTTGATTTTTCTGCTAGGTTACTAAAAAGAGGATGGGGGAATGGTTTGAAAATGTCACATCAAGTAGAGGAATGATAGACAAGGCATGCTTTTTAGAAAAGGGAAAAAAGGAGTACACAAAATTCATAGCCCTGTCAAGTCTTTTAAAAACTCTATTAGATATCGCTCAAAAATTGGAACAAGTGTGCCAAATCCCATCAGGGTGGCTGTGAGTAACATTAGGATCAAAAGGTCCTAATTTATTCTACATGTAAAGCCAAGCCTCTCATTCACTAGATGCCCATTGAAAGGGTAGAAGGCCTTCCTTGTTAGAGGTCATCTCAACCATATTGAAGTCCACATAGAAAACCCATATCGTCGGTGGCAAATGATCTACCAACCAATGCCATAGGTGTGAATGTTCAACAACATCATTAGGAGCATAAATGTTAACATTACCAAAAGAATATTTCTTAAGAGATAGAAAAATCCAAACTACCATGTACATAAGATCAGAACTATGTGAAACAATAGATGAAAGTAAATGAGGGAAGAGAACAATAATTACACCACCTCGACCAACTTCATGCTGAGAAGTAAAAATGAGACTATCTAGCCAAATAACATGATAGGCTTATGTAAGAAGAAACCCAGCCATTTTAATTTCCTAGAGGCAAAGCACATCAAGATCAAATTTATGTTTCGTATCATGCACAAAATATTTTCTAGGGAGGTTTGTAAGCCCCGCACATTCCATGACATGCATTTCATGGTAACCCAGCTTGTATGTCATCCTCATCTCCAAGTGAGGAGAAAATGTTGTGCAAAACAAGGGCTGCTCAAAAGAAGGGTCATTAATAGCAATGACCCTTCAAAGCTTCTCCCTATTGTTAAAAAACTCATCGCGATCATCTGTGTTGTGATACTAGTGTAGCTTTTGCTAGGAAATCATTGACACTACTTGCATCACCAAAGTCTAAAGTGGACCTAGGTCTGGGGTATGAACACCCACTATCCCTTCACCTTTAGGGTTTGAAATAGGAGGTAGAGGGAGCAATGGAATAGGGGATTCAATGGGTATCTAGAGTGAACTAGATTTACCATGATCCATAGCAATAGAGCTCACCTTAGCTGCAGTCGAACCCTTCCCTTTTTTCACCACTATAGTCTATTCATCTTTCTTGGTGGCCAGTGTGGGCTTAATTTTTGAAGTAAAGGAATGATTATGGTCCAACAAGGGAAAATCCCTAACCTTATGCTCAACTAATTGGCACTAGTAGCAAGTTTTCAAAAGGTTAAGGTAAAACACCTTTTGAGTAAAGGTGGTACCACCTATCTATATATCTATTATATCTTTGAATTCCCTGGATAGGTCGACCTCAACACAAACCCTATGTTGGGGATGAGTGTTGAAAAACTTGTCTAGTTCAAGGCAAACAACTTTGCCAATAATTTGTGCAATAGCAGGTAAAAAGACCAGCAAGGAATGGGAAACCCAAGGAACTCCACCCAAATGGGTACCTTAAGTTTATGATCATCCAAAATAGCAAAATCTTGAGACCAATGTTGAAAAACCAAGAGGGAGGACCTTACAGTCTAGGGGCCTCACAAAATACCCAATGAGGGTTTTTTTGTTCTAGCCATATGCATGTGCTATCAAACTACTTGACATTCAAAATAATATTAGGAGAGGAATTACCTTACGGAACACTTTGGGAACAAACTTGCATGGGTGTTTGGTTGGTAGAGCTATTATCTCTGTTAGAAATAGCAACTCCAACACTAGCATCAACTGTTGGGCTAGAGAAGGCTGAGCTCATTATAAATGATAATAACCCCATAGTAAATGTGGTATGAGAACTGGTGGAAACCAGCAAGGATTTAGACGGAGGCCATACAAACCTTAGCGGAGCTCATTTTGAAAACAATATTTTCAAATTGGAATAATTTGATCTACTATTAACATCAACTTCTACATGAATTGAGTATTTTGATTATATATTTTTTAAGTTGTTAAGTCAACTCCATATATGTTAATGGTTTAATTTACATAAATTTTTGTATGGTTCAATTCACTATAGGGCATTAAGATTACACTCCTTTTAGGTTGGACTTAGAAATAAAATGATTGTATGGATAGGTTTAGGTCTATACATTGTTTCTCATTTAAATAAAGGGTTAGAATTATAATATTAGATATCACCTTTTAAAATTATAGGTTCATAAAGTGTTTTTATTTTTCTAAGTTATTTGAGATTTAACAAGTCTTATTGTTGTTTATAATCTTAAAGTAGAATTAGGACTATAGTCTAAATTATTATCCAAATTGACGTGAGATTAAAGAAAGAACTTCATACTTTTACATATGGAATAGATTGTATGTTGTTAGGTGTTGTGTTATTTTAAGTTACAATTAACAAATATTAGTATAAATGGAAATTTGAAACATAAATATCAGAGCTCATAGTGAATTTAGTAGTTTAAAAGTAATGAATCATGAATTTAACATTTTTCATAGAATTAATTGATTAAATAATTGAATTTTACAATAACACATATTTTTATCATCGAATAAGGTTGATAGATTTGAAATTGATGATAATAGGTTTTTTGATTTGTCAAAATATAGTATATCAACTTATTTCTAAAGATTTTAATCTATTTTCTTCATCTTTTTGCTTTGCAAGTTGTTTTCCCTTCTTCATTGTTTTCATATCAATCATATGTGAAGGGTGGCATTATTCTTTGTCCTTCAAAAGACTTTACATGAGATATGGAAACAACTGTCATTCTTGCTCTTTCGGTCCATCCTATATCAATAGTGACTTTTTCAAGTGTCAAACCTTGTTATTTGTGTATTGTCAAGGGCCAAGCTAATCTTAGTGGTATTTGTACTATAGAACCTCTTTTATTTTTTCTCTCTATAATAGGAACTATTTTTAGATTTTTATCATCAAATAGTAATCTAGAATAACTATCAAACATAACAATTACATATGCTGGTAGTTCTAGTGGCACGCTTCTAGGTTTGTAGACAATATTTTGAATATAGCCTAAAGCACAATTTACAAGACATGCTTCTATCTAGAGATTTGATGTTAACATCACTTTTGCATTCTTATTGATCAATAATTCCATGTTGAGCTCATCATGAGAACTTCCCTCAAATAAATTAGTATTTTCAAATTGTGTGGCAATACTACATGCAATGGGTTGTTTAAGACTATATAATTTCTTCCTGTTATGATTTTGAACATTATCATTTGTAAAGAAAAAAATGAATATTTTTCTCAAAATATCCATTGATTTCTATAGAAATATTTATTTTTGTTCTTGACATTAGCAATTTCTAGTCATAAATTCTAAGTTCTACTTCTCTAAGGTTTGTTAGTAGCCGATGAAATTGCTTTTGTTTAATATCTTCTCCAACTTGTCTAAATACTTTGTCTAAGGTTACCACAATTATGAATTTTTCTAATAATATCTTTGCTCAACTATTGCTTGCATATGCTAACCCATCTCTTACTAGAGGCAACTAACCATGGTCTCCAACTCAAATCATAGAAATTCTCGCAATCAAATAAACTAAATTAAATATTATATAAAAATTATTAAAATAATTATTGCTTTTAAATCTCATTTATTATAATATATATTTTTATGAAAATTAATTGCAATTATACATGTACCTCCAAAGTTTACATTTCTATTTTGTGGAAAGGCTTGACAAAGCTGAGAATCTATGTTCTCTAGAAGTTTCTCTCCAATAAAGCTCATTTCATCAATCAATATATATTTGATTTGCATCATTTCTTCTTGAAAAATTGTGAGTTGTGTTCCCTCAAGTTGATTAAAATATTTTATTGGAATCCTTAACTTAGAATGAATTGTAGAGGTTCCTATGTTGAATGTTCCAACTCCAATTGGTGCAAGTAATTGAAGTGGAGATTTATTAGGAATGTTATTTTTTTGAAGACCTTCACTAAGTACATGAATGAGATATGACTTTCCTGTTCTTGCACTTCCTTGAATTATCATGAACAATGGTAACTCATTTTGATTATTTTGATGATGTGACATGATTATATTCATTTCCTTTTGTTGCTTATCACTCAGACTTGCAAAGTTCATATCTTGTACTATATCATCCTTTTTAAGGTATCCATTTTCTCACATCATATTTATAAAATTGATTGCTTAAAATATGTAGTCATCACCTATGTATTCATTAGACCATATTGTCTCCCTATTAATATCCCTTCTTCTCAACATATCTATCTTTGAAACTTGTATTATCTCACCATGATGTAGTCTAGATATAATTTCCCATTCATGCTATGTAGTGTTTCCATGTAATATTTTATTGTTTTTACTTTTTGAGTCACTACTATTTTCATTGTTTTCTAAAGTTGTTGTTCATTCAACATGCCAATGGTTATAATTTAGTGACAGCCAGTTTGATTTTATAGAATCATTGGTATCACAAATATCTCTCTCAATGTTGTGAAATGGTTTGTAAAGAAAAAGTTCAGAGAAACTAAAATTTAAAAAAATTAATGATTCATGTGAATTCATGATAAGAACCTTGGAAACACTCCAAGAATGGTTTATTTTTCCCTCAGCTCCCATTTTCTATTGCTTCTTTATCTAGGATTATATATCCATGATCTAGCTGCATCTATGATTGTGATAGCTTCCATAGAAAATGGCCTTGTTCTATATCAATTAGTAATTGGTTTTTTATTTTCATCCCTATAAATATCAACACAAATAACAATAGGTTTGAATATTTCTCATGAAACATTAAGATTAACAAATATTCTACTACACTCAACCAATGGAAGCTCTAAAATCACGTGACAGGTTTCTTCAGCTCCAATATCTCTTTATATAATAGTTTTAGTCATAAAATTCCTATATTCCTTTGAGGCTAAATCATGAGGATTCTCTACATTTTTAAATTGCTTAAGTATTTCATGGCAGCATTTGTAGGTCTTCTATGCTTTTGAAACATATTTGGTAATATGTTTTATGACTGCATATTTTGACAAGACTAGTTGCCATTCTATATTAACTCTCCACAATTGAAGTATGTATCAGTTGTGATAATTAACTCTATCATCATTTCTTGCTACCTCAATTTTTTCTCACCATTTTCAACATCTTCGCATAGTTTTTATCCATTCAAATTTAAAGCCCAAGGAGCATTGTACATATGATTCAATATGAATAATTTTTTTAAGAATATTATTGCAAAAAAGTGTTGAATTTGTATATTTAAATTTGGATTTGTAAAGAAATAATACTTGCAAACCATTTTTCCTTTTTTATTCCTTAGACATTCACCTTCTTTACACATTTTGTGTATTTAAACTGTGTTTAGAATTTCTTCATAATCTTAATCAATATTCATTCTAGCAAGTTGTCTTGTATTTTTAAGACATGGGTGTTCACCAAAAACCTAAAATATTTAAGATATAAACTATGAATATATTGATTAATTTCAGTAATTATTTTGACTAACATAGAAAAATATTAATATATAATGTACATTATTATTATACCTATATGTTTCTTTGATGCATATCTACTCTTGGATTCCATGCATGAATTATGAAGAAAAAAAAAATTTAGCCATCTTTATTTGTTGTTCATTAGACCAATCTATACTATCCATATTTGGTGCTCCATGTAACCATAAGAATCCATGCACATGTGGTGAGCCCCTATGTTTCCATTCATATTTGCACCAAAACTCTTTAAAATTTAAGCCTTTTTTCAATACTTCTTTTCTAAACATTGAATTTCTTAAATGCATGTACTGGGCAACTATATGAGGATAGTCAATAACATTTCATTTTCTCCACAACTGAGATTCACAAGGATCTATCTGTGGTGTTCTTGACATTAATGCATGTAAATCTAGCCAATACAAATCAGTTGTACTCAATGTAAAAAATATTGTTGGCATTCCAATTTGACGAAGCAAGTCAGATAATTTGCCTTGACATTTTTTCCAATATGATCGTGTACCTCTGAATGTCATACCAAATCACATCAATTAATTAGCTAGATGAGAGTTTGGAAACTTTTCCATGTGATCATGCAATTCATTTATGGTGATAGGAAACTCATGATGGTTTCTTTTAGTGAATATTGTTGTTGAATTTTATGCACGATGCCACATTACCATATTATTCATATATTATTGAAACCTTGGGTATTCTCCAAAGCGGTGACCCTTATACCATATCAAGAGCTTTTTATACTCATGTAGATATACTTTTCATATCCATGGTTCTAACCAATCATAGCTACCATTTGCAAATAGTGTTGGAAATGCCATATCAATTAAACATGATGTTATATACTCATTGATTGGAGATAACCCAATTGCGAGCCAGACAAGAAATGTAGTGGGATCTACATTTGGATTTCTAACCCATTCTTATATTAATTCCATTTCTCATTGGATGTTAGGAAGTTTTGAATCCATTGAATTTGTGTGCTCTATAATGTTGGCATCATTTTTTTCCACAATTGAATGAGAAAACACAATTTTTTTAAAGTATAAATAAAATTCCATGTGTACTGTCTTCATTCTTTCAAAGATATTAGAATCATATTTCTTTCCAAATCATCTAGCATATTATAATCAATTATAACATCTCAATAGAGCTTATCATGTCTTATTTTGTAATGTAGTGCTCTATACACACACTCTTTATTTATATTAACCACATGCTGTTTGTGTTACTTATATAATTAGACTTACACATGCAATCGACATTTCTTCCACTTGAGTTAAATTAGCAAGTTCCTATGGCTATGATCCTAGATCCATATTATTGATGGAGAAAATCTATTGTTTCCCCTTTCTTGCTTACACCTACTACATATAGGACCCTATGAAGTGTGAAATACTTTTATTCCAAGATAACATTCCTAACATATATAACACATTGTCAGAGAGATAAAACTATCTAGCTAGTGTCAAAATCTTAATTGAATATTATGAAAATCATCTACAAGAATTAAATTAGGATTATCTATATTTTGTACATTATTTTCTCTTCTTCTATTACTTTCTTCTTGAGGTATGTGTTGACTATTTTATGGTATATATTGAGTGAATATTGATCCATCATTGTGAAAATTCATTTCAATATTTTTTATGAGATTGATATTGTTCCCTTTTATTTCATTGATGATGTATTTTCCTATTGTTTCCTATCTCACAATTTGAATGTTTCTCATAATTTTGTTGGGGAGGATCTTCTAACATATTTGTATTGTCTCTATTTTGAGTACCCAGTTCTTCTATTTCTCTTTCTATTTTACGTCTGACATATCTACACTTATCTGTCTCATTTCATCTTTGTCTTTGTTCCTCACTTTCAATTGTTATCATTTGTTCTCTCTCCCTTCTATAGTATTCCCTTTGATAATCCCTTTGATGTTTCCTTCTTCGTTCATCAAATTAATTATTGTGTTGTTGTTGCATAGCTACAAAATAAATGATATTTATAGAAAATTAATATATGCATCGTGATTGATTAGGGTTCATCTTATCTTTTTAAAATATTTTATATGTGTATAAATTTCAATAATATTTTTCTTATATATTTTAATGAGAAGAGATATGATAGTCCCACAATTGATTTATGTTTATCAATAATTCTTTATTTCAACCAATTAGAATTTACACAAAACAATTTTTCTTACATGATAAATTTTTTTGAGAAGATTTTGATTTTTCCTAAACTTAGATTTGAATACATAACTCAATCTTTAAAAGAGATTAATTATATTCAAGAAGTTAACAATTTCATAAAAATAAATTTTTTAACTAATACTAACTAACAAATATCACACTTAATCTGAAATAAAATCCATACGATTTACATATCTTCCAAGATCCCTTAAATTTAAAATAAACTTTTCAAACACCTTAACTATATCTATATATTATAAGAAATAGTTACCTTTGTTGAATTAACAATTCCATAATGGATTTTAAAATAACAATATTTTATTTTCAGTTTTAAATAACAAAACATTTAAATTATCAAAATCATGTTAACTAACATGTTTATATAGCTCTATAAACTAACCTAT